>MNCI01000556.1:396005-443543 GCA_015680685.1 Gnetum montanum | reverse complement strand
TACACAACTTGGGTTCAGGTTACAAGCTGCTCGAATAAAGAGCCGTTCACTCTAGGACTCCTACTGCGGGCACATGGGGAAAAATTCTAACTCTGGAGTGATCAATCTGCCAGAGCTTTGCTACACTAGCCAGGATTGGGAAATGAAGGGAGTGCCGCCTCTTATTTATAGATATGGTGGCGGGACGCGATATCGCGTACACGATATCGCATGGGATGCGATATCGCGTACGCGATATCACGGCCTAGTGCAAGTCGCATCTCATCAGATGGATTGAATAAATATAACAAGGCAAAAATTCACATGAAGGAGCTACAAATCAAGGAAATGACCAAATACATGGATCTCATCAACCTCCAATACACAAACCTGGCAATGCTGACTACTGGATGACTACAATTAGAACTTGAAAAGTAGATTTCCAACTCGTACTTGTTGTATGAAGTCAAGTTCAAGAACCATAAAGATACTAAGAAGAATCTTGACATTGAAAACATAGAACTCAACATTATTAGATATTGATTCATTATTCAATGATCAATCACTAAGAACTTGGCCCATTATTTGAATGACTACTAAGAGCTGTAGAATGTTGTCAAAGCATTCAATGTTGAATGCAAGCAATTTGTAGCTCGGTTCATCAATGTGAAGGAGTTGTTTCCTACAATTCCCTATCCATGGGATATTCCATTTTGGCCCACATTGGTGAAGTAATGTGGACTATGAATGATCCATAGAGTAACAAAGAGAAGATTAAGGCATTTTTGAACACCTTCCATCTTCCACCAACAATCACAACTGTAATAGGACAACCACAACCATAACCTCTCCAACAACCAATGCATGCTTTGGAAGCAAGAGAAGGTCCTTTAATGCCTTAGAAACCTTTACCACTTGGGACCATTTGATTTTCCTCCTTGACATAAAGTTGCCAAATGGGTTTGGTTATTAGTTTTTATCATGGTGTTCAATTTTTTTATCATGAATACCAAATCTTGTAATGATTGTAAATCTGTACACTTAAGCACTCAACATCATTTTGTTTGTTTGTGTGTCAATTAGTTAGTAAATAAACCAATACCTTTCCAAAATTTTGTAAAGAATTTGTTCCTTCTTTTGTTCATTTGAGGAAAATTTCTATTTAGTTATGGGGATATGAAAAAACGTGTGCATCAAGTTACATCAACAGGATCCCATCGATGCGATCCCATTGACATAGGGTTTTCTATGTTAACAGGTCCATGTCGACAAGGACCTTGTCATTCCCTATAAATGTGCATGCACCTATGAAATTTATGGTAATCTTCCATTAGTTGTGATGAAGCCCTTGTAGTTTTCTTATAGCAAAGTTAGAATATTTTCTGAGTGCTTGTAGTAGGAGTCAAGAAGTGTACGAATCTTTATTCAAGCACTAATGTACCTAAGCACCTCAATGTGAATGGCAATAGAGATGAGATTTTCTAATCAAACCTTGGAACCCTTGGAATAGCTTAATGTTTAATTTATGTTTTTAATGAATCATGCAATTTACTTTAATGTTTCTAAGTAATTAATTAGTAAGAAATTAATTAATGAACATAAGTATGACCACTTCAAGCATACGTTAACACTTGGTAATCCTAGTAGCACCTAACACTTGGTAACCTAGTAGCATTGAAATGTGTTCAAGATGTGTACAAAAAGTTGAAATAGATACTTATGCTAGAATTAGTTAAATATTAATTAGTTATTAGTTTAATTAAATATTCAATTGCTTTATTTTAGCACTTAGGTGAAATAGATAGAAAAATATAAAATAATAAAACTCATGTGCCTCAATAACACTTAACCATACCCATGTACTTTCCAAGTGGAACTAAGAAGACAATGATCACATCCATTATAACTCACTACCTAGACCAATGTACCTAGAGAGTTGAAGTCTATGGAATTCTATCAAATTTCTTAGTGAATGCTAGTGATTCATATGGTTGGGTGTAGGGACTACTCATTGCTCATGAGTGAGGAAATTTTATCTTGAATTATCACTTATATTTTACAATTTTTTATGTTGTTATTAAATTATATTCCATATATTCTATCTTACTTTTGTTAATTAAATAGTTAAATAATATCATAATCATATGCCTCACTTTGGATTAAATCATATGTAATAGGACTATTACTAGTCCAAGTAGAAAGATAACAAATGAAAATTTTTAATTAACTTTCTAAATATTGAAATGAAATTGAAGCTTTATTATATTTGAATATCTAGAAGATCTATTGGATAGATATTACACTTTTATGAAAAATAAATATAGACTTTATAAATTAACTAAGCATTAATGGAGCTAGTAAAAACAAATCATATAAGTTTTTTGCTATAACATTATAATGCTATCTCAAATGATGTCAAAATTCAAGAAAGAAATACATGCAACTCATTTTCGAGGGGTCCTAACCTACGTAACCATCAAATGCACTCTTCTTAATTGAGTTGAATTCATCTTCTACATTCAATTTTAAGATGGTAAGAACTTAAAAAAAGCTTACTGATAGCATTTTGATACTTGTTTGGAATAGTATCTAAGAGATAGTGAGTTTTTGAATCTAGTTTATTAGATCTAATGTGAACAAATGTGAATCTAGTTATTAGAATAGTATACCCAATTGATGAGTCATTTCTTTGGATTCCCTCAACTTTGTTGCATTGATGAGATCCCATCGACATAGCTTCTTGCCTCATCTATAAATGTGTACACATCTACCACATTTTTAGCATCCAATCATTAGTTGCTAGTCAAACTTTTGGAATTTTATCTCTCTAGAGTTAGAATATTTTCTAAGTGCTAGCAATAGGAGTTACGAAGTGCATAGATCTTTGTTTGAGCATTGATGTATATGAACACCTCAGTGTAAAATGAAAATAAATACTGGCTTTCTTGATAAACCTTGCGCACTTAGATTTAGCTAAATGTTTATGTCATGCATTTATTATTCATGTAAATTAATTTAATTCACTTAATTAATTAATTCATAAGTAATTAAGTAACTATACCATCCAAAATCGTTGGCGTAAGGCTAGAGGAAAATGAACACCAAAAGATCTCCGAAGAGATACAGATGACCTTGCCTTTGCATGAGGGCAAGCTGGAAAAATGAAGGCAAAGTGCCTTGGATGGTTTGCACAAAAATCAACCAAGGACTTCTCGAGCATAAGCTATGGCTTGTGCTAGGGTTATCGTAGCAAACGTAACACGAAATATGTAAACAGAGCATAGATGTAATGTAAGAATGGAACAAAATGATGCAAATATAAACAATGAACCAGAATAATGTAAATAGTGTAATGGAAGGCAAAAGATTGTATTGTATTGATTTAGAGAATAAAGTGCATTGGTCAAAACGCAGCTGCGTGTGTAGATGGCAGGTCAAGCATCAAGCCCTGGGATGAAGGATGAAGCATTTGCAAATGCTCAAGTGCTAGGAATTGCATGTGCTCGAGCGTCCAAGGTTTCCAGTCAATGCTCTTTAGGTCATCCTTGTTGGGAAAATTTCCAACCCCGTTTATGTCAATGAATAGGGTATTTATACATTTTTCTAGGCTCGGGAGTAGGATTTGTGAATGAGGTCAATGGCTATGAGATGAGTGTACATAGGTAGACTACGTTCTAGACTAGATACATTGTATCTTACAATCTATTTTAGCTTGCAGAAGCTAGCTTACACCCATGTACAATTTGTAGCATAAGAGCTTGACCAGCTCAAGAATGTGAAAAATTTACAATGAATGATAACGCACAACAAGAGCATTTGCCTCTCGCTTGCTTGGAATTTTTGAATCTGTGACCTGGCTACTGCTAGAAATTTTTTGCTTCGCCAAGGTCACTAGCATGCATTGATCTTGTCCTGGCATGCCCTCAGTGCATGTCTAAAGTACTTTTGCTTGGTCGTGACTAGTGCTCACGCTGGGCTCATGCTGCCAACGTGACCTCAACGTGTGTGACCAAAAATGATGCATTTTGTGTTAAAATTCTATGTTTAAGACTTTTTTTTGAAGTGTAACTGCTACCTAACCTAGAAGATGTCCTATATGTTTAATTTGAGCCTGTCTATGCTTGGATTTTGGCCACTCTTGGTAGCTCACGTTGGGCTCATGCTATCAGCGTGACCCTAGTGTGACTTGGGCATGAGCAAGCTAAGATGGTACATTTCACACCAAATCTTGATTTTTTGAGACCTTTCTTTCAAGTGTAACTACTTCCTATCCTTGGGGAAAATTTTCATGTAGAGTCTAATCCTTTTTGTGCCTTGATCCAGGTCATTTTGTGGCTCATGCTGACAGTGTGAGTTGGGCGTGACTCCAACGCGACCTCAACGTGAGTGCTAAAAACGATGTATTTTCAAGCCCAAAATTAGAATTCTAAGCATTGGGACCTACAACAATAATTAGTGGACCTAGAGGAGGCCCTGTACCCTCAAAATTATGCCATTTTAACATTTTTTGGGGCTATTTTGGGTTACTCATGCTGGACTCACGCTGCCAGCGTGACCTTAGCGTGAGTAGCAAGATTTGTGCGATTTTGACTTGAAATATTGGATTTTGGATGCTGAAACTTGGAGTGGCCATTAGTGGGCCCTATGGGGGCCTTGCCTATTCAAATTAGGACTATTTTGACCTGATTTGAAAGCTGTCGAGGTTGGTCACGTTGAGGGCAAGCTAGCTCAATAGCATGAGCAAGCTAGCTTGAACAAGCTAGGTGTGAGTTCCATGCCTTTGTTAATTTTTGCCTCATGAATGCCAAAAAGGGCTTGACTCATTCTTGTTTCAAAGCATTAGGCTGAAATTTTGTGGTGTTTCATTGGCCCCTCTTTGTTGACGTCTGGAGGAATCCACCCAAGAGGCATCGACAAAGAAGTACAAAACACCATGAACAACCAAGTACCAAGAATTGTTCGTTAGCCCTTCACTAGATGTCATCACCCCATGTTCAAAAGTACATTAGATTAAGAGGAATTTAGTTTAGGGAAAGAAGGCTGTAACTGGGGGGATTAGGGATTGATCAAAGGATGTTGTTGTTTGAACTGTAGAAGAGGAATGCTCTCATGTGAATGAACTAGTTTTTGGTCTTTGTCAATAGCCAATGTATAGCAAACTTGGAAATAAGGCATGGGAGGTGCATTCTTTGGAGAAACAGGATGCTTGTGTCATGTTTAAGGGAGCCCGTTGTAAACAGCCAAAGCCACACAATGGTGTGCAACATGATCATTTGAGATACATGTGTTTTTCCAAGACAATTGCCTTCTCACCTAGGGCTTGTATGGGAAGAACCAATGGTCTTATGATGCCCATGGGTTTTTTTTTTTTTGAAAGAGCTTGTTTTCAATGTTGTACTTGTGCTCATGTGCAATGCATTGTGTCTTGCGTTGCAACTGCTTAGAGAGTCGTGGCGTGTGATAGTGTATCCAGAGTTTTGGGATGAATATTGCATCAGGGAGATGTAACTAAGTAGGATAAGGAGAACATGATGGAGAATAGGGGATGCATCGGGAGTTAGGAATGTACTCATGAGCAGATTGATTCACCCAATTGCATGTTTCAGGAGTAATGTGATACTTTATCATCATGATGAAGTGCATCCGTGTATGAACACCTCAAGCATGTCATCCTACAAACACAACTCCAAGGGGACAAGAAAACCACAAATGATTCAGTTATCTAAACACTTTAAACTTGAATTTAGCTAATGGAATGAAGCCATCATGTGGAGTTTCAAGGCAAATAGAATCTTGAACAACATCAGTTTCATCAAGGCCTATGTGAAAAATCATGCGGTAGATTTTTGGTGAGCACATACAGCCGATTGCAGCAACATGTCTCTTCAAATAATGCCAGGTTGTTGATTTATCACTAGTTTGTAGTCTTAGCGGATTTTTGTGGATTAGTTTGACGTCATAATCCTTTGGACATCGCCAGTTTATCGTCATAGCATACAATGTAGTGCTAGTTTATAGTTGTAGCGGACTATGAAGAGGCAAGCTAGTTTATAGTCTTAGTGGACCCTGGTGGGCAAGCATGGCAGTTTAGTGTCATACCTGAAAAAGCTCTGTGATGTTAGTTTATCTTCATGAATCCAAGAAAATCTATGGTATCAATTTTAATTCATGATGCCAGGACTTTTCTATAGCATCAGTTTTAAGTCATGATGCCAGGACTTAGTGCTTACCTTGCTTGTGTAAGGTGTGATCCTGCATGCGTGGTCATCCTGTGTGCCTGTAAGATCTTGCAAAAATCAACTAGAAAGAAAATGACATCAAGAAACACCTATTATAAATAGAGTAAGAATGGATGAATGAAAGGAAAGCAATGCAAAAAGTGATAATTTTAGGCAATTCTAGGCCGTAAGTTAGTTTAAGGCCTTTTCGGGCCCTTGTTAGTTTAACGTCATTTCGGACGTGGGATAGTTTAACGTCATTTCAAACATAGGTTGTGAAGGGCTATTGGGTGGATGGGGAATTATCGCCACGTATGATGGTCTCCCTCCCTTTGTGGAGGAGGTGGAGTTCTTGATGGATGGGAGATGACACTGCACATGACCTAGCTAGCCAGGGGTGTCCTAGGATCATGTTGTAGTCTGGCATCTTGTCGATGAGAGTAAAGTTTGCAAACATGAGGTGCTGGTCTCCTATCGTGAAGGTGATGTGGATTGTACCTTTAATGGCTACGCATGCTCCATTGAAGGAGTTTAGAGACTTGATTTTGGTTGGTTGAATGTTGTGTGTTAGGCCTAGTCGTTTGATGAAGAAGTGTGCAACAACATTTTCTGCTACACAATCATCAATGTGTACTCTACGTACTATGTATTTTCTAATGCTTACACTAATGTTCAAGGGTGCATGTGTGAACTCCCCTTGTTTAGGGTCGATCTTGACATCATTGTTGCAGAAGGTTAGAGTCTTTGTGTTTGTATCTTATGGTATAGGGGATGTAATGGCTCCGCGAATGGTGTCTTTGGTTGGAGACATGTTTTCTGTAGCAGGGATGAAGGCAAGCATGTGTGCTAGTGCTTGGTGATGCTTTGATGATGTTAAGACGAGGTCGAGCAAGGTAGGAATTACATTCTTATGTTTTAATGCATTATGTATCAGAGATAGTACATCTACGAGGTTGTCATTTATGTTTGTTGTGGTGGGAGCCTCCTCTATTGTGTGAGCCATAATGTAGAGCTCTTGTGAAGGGGCAATGCATAAGGGTTTTTGTTTAGTGGCCCTACAGGTAGAGCTAGGGTTGGTTTGTGGTTTATGCGTTGGTGACTTGGGTTGTCACTGCTTGTATGTGGCCAAGTTGTTGGAACTTGGACTTGGTGTGGATGTCACCGGAGCAACTTGTGTGTACCAGACTGGTTGTTAGATGTTGTCCTTATAATGAAGGGTCTCTTGCTTCGGGAAGTCATTGAAGGTATGGGACTGCTAAGTTGCACTGCGTTGAGCAATCCTTTCTTTACCATTCTTTGCAAATAATTTTGCAAGGTTCGACAAGTGTCTGTGAAATGTCTAGGCATTTGGTGGTAGTGGTAGTATGCACTTAAGTCAAAATGTTGTGGGACACATGCGTTATATGTTGTAGTGGGATGACTTGCCATTTCACAGTGTTTCTGGTTGCATATGTGGGCATCATCTAACATGCGTTTACATTGGACCAAACCAGCTTTGAGGAGTTGTTCTAGCAATTGGGAAGGTTTTCTCGATAAGGGTATGTGTTTGCGTTGGGTGCGCTCATGTCTAGGAGTGGCTTTTGTGGTGGCGCCAAAGCTAGAGCTGGCAACTTGGGGTGTTGAGGCCACAAGCGTGTTGGCTGCATGTGTTGGCATGGTGATTGTTGTGATTGTTGCATTTGATGTTGCTTGTGTATCCTGCACTATTTGTGTTGTTTGTGTTGGTTACAATTATTGCATTTGTTGTTGTGCATGTTGTTGTTTATGTTGTTCTGCATGTTGTTGTTTTTTGTGTTGGCTACTATAGGCCAAGTAGGATGGATCATTGCTTGCTCTTGTTGCCTCTTTGATGCCCTTTGCTTGGTCAAAGGCCTGGGTAAGAGACTTTGGGGCCTAGTAGAGCAGTTTGAACTTGATGAAGTCATTGACTGCACCCTTGAAGATTGCCAAGAGATGTGTCTCCATGATTGGCCCATGCATTTCATTGGCTGTGGCACTCCATCGCTAGAAGAAGGGTAGTATGGGCTCCAGGGGTCATTTTCTGACGTGGAGGAGCTTGTCGATTATCACTTTAGGTCTGATGTTGTATCTGAAGTGTGTCACAAACTAGTGTATGAGGTCCTTGAGGGATGCCATGGATGCTCAGGGTAGGGCATGGTACCAGTCTAAATCTTTGCCAATGAGCGACAAGGGAAAGAGGCATAGAATGGCATGTGGCCAGGAGTGCAACATGATGGCTTCTATGTGGAATGTGACGATATGTGCATTGGGGTCACTATGACCATTGTATTTTGTCAGATGTGGCAACAAACCCCCAATGGGTAGTGTAAGGGGTGGGACCATAGGATAGATCAAATCATCACAATAAAAGTCCACCACCTTAGGTGTGTCTGAGGAGGTAGCTTTAAGCTAGTTGATTTCCTCCATCAAAGTCTAGATGAGTTGGGACACTTGTTCCCAACTCATAGATTCACCAGCCGGTTGTGTTGACTGGACTCACATAGGTTGTGCGATGAAGGGTTGGAT
This sequence comes from Gnetum montanum, assembly GCA_015680685.1. Classification (NCBI taxonomy): domain Eukaryota; kingdom Viridiplantae; phylum Streptophyta; class Gnetopsida; order Gnetales; family Gnetaceae; genus Gnetum; species Gnetum montanum. The sequence continues at coordinate 434,820 of MNCI01000556.1, read as the reverse complement.
CACCAATTGTGGGCTTTGCGAGTTCAATGTCATGGCAAATGGTTGTTGGTAGTTTAACGTTATACCATATGTGTGTTGGCAGTTCAAGGCTATACTGGGCCATGGATAGCTTAACATCATCCCGAATGGATGATGAGCAGGTGCCTGAGGCACTGGTGAAATAGGCATGGCACATGTGGCACCTGTGTAAATGTTGGGTTGAGGTTGGGAAGGTTGGGGCATGGCCCCAGTGTAGGCATAAGGTACTTGTGTTGCTTGGGGCTGGGCCCTATCATACGTACAAGGTGTTTGGATTATTTGTGTAGATTGTGAAGCAAATGCCTTGGGCATGTGCTCCAAGTGCTATGATTGTTTTAAGGAAGCAAGGCCCCAAGGGTTGTTGGGTTTGGGCAGGGCTACGAACTCATACTCGTACTCGGATGGTGATCTTGAGTAAGAGGAAATCATCTTGAAATCATTATGTTGTTTGTATTGTATGTATTGGACAAGGTGATCCATGTTGGGTGGCAGTCAGTACTTAGACCATCTTGAAGTTAGGTGCGCATTATGATGAATTTGGCTTTGAAACAGATGTGTTTTGTGTGTTTTTGTTGAAAAACACTATAGTGGCACTGTAGTAGTACTGTAGCGGTACTATAGCAGTGTGTAGCATGACTACTATAGCAGTGTGACTATTATAGCAACGTAAGTACTATAGCATGAGCATGAGTTTTAGCACTTGGTTTGCACAGCATTTGAACAAGTAGCATGATCAAGGTTTTGATTAAACAATAAACATGTTTGGTCCTCCTTCTAGCGCCAATTTTTGTACCATCCAAAATCATTGGCGTAAGGCTAGAGGAAAACGAACGCCGAAAGATCTCCAGAGAGATACAGATGAGCCTGCCTTCACATGAGGGTAAGCTAGAAAAATGAAGGTAGAGTGCCTTGAATGGTCTGCACAAAAGTCAACCAAGGACTTCCCCAAGCATAAGCTATGGCTTGCGCTAGGGTTATCGTAGCAAACGTAACACGAAATATGTAAACAGAGCATAGATGTAATGTAAGAATGTAACAAAATCATGAAAATGTAAACAATGAACCAAAAATAATGTAAATAGTGTAATGGAAGGCAAAAGACTATATTGTATTGATTTAGAGAATAAAGTGAACCAGTTAAAACATAGCTGCGTGCATAGATGGTAGGTCAAGCATCAAGCCCTGGGATGAAGGATGAAGCATTTGCAGATGCTCAAGTGCTAGGGATCGCATGCGCTCGAGCATCCAAGGTTGCCATTCAATGCTCTTTAGGTAATCCTTTTTGCAAAAATTACCAACCCCATTTATGTCAATGAACAGGGTATTTATATATTTTGCTAGGCTCGAGAGTAGGATTTGTGAATGATGTCAATGGCTGTGAGATGAGCAAAAAATGGATCATGTGATAGGTTTACATAGGTAGACGACATCCTAGACCAGATACACTGTATCTTACAATCTATTTTAGCTTGCGCAAGCTAGCTTACACCCATGTACAATTTGTAGCATAAGAGCTTGATAAGCTCGAAAATGTGAAAAATTTACAATGACTGATAATGTACAACAAGAGCATTTGTCTCTGGCTCGCTTGGAATTTCTAAATCTGTGACTTGGCTATTGCTAGAAATGTTTTGCTTTACCAAGGTCACCAGCATGCATTGATCTTGTCCTGGCGTGCCCTCAGTGCATGTCTAAAGTTCTTTTTCTTGATTGTGACTAGTGCTCATGCTGGGCTCATGCTGCCAACGTGACCTTAGCATGCATGACCAAAAATTATGCATTTTGTGTTGAAATTTCACCTTTAAGATATTTTTTGAAGTGTAACTACTACCTAACCTAGACGATGTCCTATATGTTTAATTTGAGCCTGTCTGTGCTTGGATTTGGGCCACTCTTGGTAGCTCACGTTGTCAGCGTGACCCCAGCATGACCTGGGCATGAGCAAGCTAAGATGGTCCATTTCACTCAAATCTTGATTTTTTGAGACCTTTCTTTCAAGTGTAACTACTTCCTAGCCTTGGGGACAATCTGCATGCAAAGTCTAAGCCTGTTTGTGCCTTGATCCAAGTCATTTTTTCAGCTCACACTGTCAGCGTGAGTTGGGCGTGACTCTAGCATGACCTCAGCGTGAGTGCTAAAAATGATGTATTTTCGGGCCTAAAATTAGAATTCTGAGGGCTGGGATCTAGAGCAATCATTAGTGGACCTCGAGGGGGCCTTGTACCCTCAAAATTAGGCCATTTTAACACTGTTTTAGGGCTATTTTAGGTTACTCATGCTGGACTCATGCTACGAGCGTGACCTTGGCGTGACCTCAGCGTGAGTAGCAATATTTGTGCGATTTTGACTTGAAATCTTGGATTTTGGATGCTGAAACTTGGAGCAGTCATCAATGGGCCCCGAGGAGACCTTGCCCATTCAAATTAGGACCATTTTGACCTAATTTGGAAGTTATTGGGGTTGGTCATGTTGAGGGCAAGCTAGCTTGACATCATGAGCAAGCTGGCTTGAACAAGCTGGGTGTGAGTTCCATGCCTTAGTTAAGTTTTTCCTCCTGAATTCTGAAAAGGGTTTAAGTCGATCTTGTTCCAAATTATTAAGCTGAAATTTTGTGGTGTTTCAGTAACACACATAAGTACAACCACTTCAAACATATGTTAATTCTTGGTAACCTAGTAGTGTTGCAATGTGTTTAGGATGTGTACAAAGAGTGGAAACAAATGGTTATGTTAGGATTAGTTAAGGATTAATTAGTTATTAGATTAATTAAAAATTTAATTACTTTATTCCTAGCACTGAGGCAAATTAATGAAAAATATAAAATGATGAAAATCATATGCCTCAGTTACACTTAACCATACCTTTGTACTTCAAAAAGAAACAAAGAAGATGATAATCATGTCAATTAGATTTACTACCTAGACCCAGTGTACTTAGAGAGCTAAAGTCTATGAAATTCGATTGGATCCCTCAGTGAATGGCAGTGATTCATATGGTTAGGTGTAGGCACTGCTCACTACTCTTCATTAACACTATTGTTGGGGACTCTAGTTAGCTATGTGCTTTATCTAGGAAGTTAGTGAAATCACCCAATGACATGTTAACAAACCTTACAAAGATAAATCATTAAAAAAACAAATTATATCACAAGCACACTATTTTCCAAAAACTCTAATCACTTCTTCTTGCATGGAATAATCTCTACTACAATTCAAGCATAATTCCAATCCAAGGAAGAAGGGCCCTAAACCACCTATGCCCCAACAATGCAAAGTTGTCTACACACATTTGGATGCTTCCACTTTGAATTTTACCTTCATCTTATACTAGAATGAATAAATATAGTGGAGGGACATGGAGAACAACACTGTGTTGTCATCCGATTATGCAATTCCTACTATGTTGTTCCAAAATCTCATGAGATTGGGCATATCAGGGCTTCATGCTAAATATGTTTTGTAGGATCATAATTATTAGGATTATCATCTTACTAGAGCACAACACAAGAGAGATCAATAAGAAGAAGCTTAGTATGAGGCTTAGAAGGGGAAATGGTTCACAAACCCCTTATTCCTGCTAGGCCAAAAGGAAGGGGAAGTGGTCTTTTCAGGTACTTTCTAATTCACTAAGTCACCTTCCCTCATTAATGAGGAGGGCCTTAACTAGCATCTACACTTCACTATAGATAATCCTAGTTTAGGAAATAATGGATCCCATGACCATAGGGGTTCCAAAGGAGGGAGTCATGGCAAGAGCAACAACAAGCATCACAATGATAACAATTGTGGCCATGAACAATGAAGAGGGGGTAGCATAAATTACTTTGGTGGTGACTCTCCTCCCTCTTCATCTTCAGCATCCTCTTCCTCTGCCTCCTCAAACTCTGACTAAAGTTATAGACTTGATAGAAATTATGATGGAGGTGACTATTAGGATAAGGATGGTTGTAGATACTACTAGAATAATAGAGAGATGAGGTTGGGTAATCAAGGGAGGCCCATCATCATGAAATAAGTGATAGTAGAGAACATCATAGAAATCATGATCACAAAGATTGCCATGACTATGATGAGCCTGTGCTTGCAACTAGAAATATGGTTAACATTTTAGAAGCCATGAGGGTTTCAACAAGGCATGTGAAAGATAGTAGCATTAAACTATTGTATATGAATAATATTTTTAAGTTTGAAGGGGAATACAATTCAGATCTATAGATTTATCTTCAAGCCTTTCATGATGCATGGGTCTTACAAACCATGGAAAATGAATGAAAAAATCTCAAGCTATTTTTAATGATACTAATCAAGAAAGCCAAAAGTTGGTATCGATCCTTAGAGTTGAAATCAATTAGATGATGGAGTATGATGCTTAAGCACTTCAATGACAAGTATCAAACATACTCCTATGTATCAAACATGAGAAAGCAAATCCATGGATGGAGGCAAGGAACACATGAATCCTTGGATGTGACCATGGGCAAGTATTATTCTCTCTTACATTGATGCACTAGCCATGGCTTTTCTCAAAGGAAGTAGCTCCACCATGTCATAGATGGGCTCTACATAGAAATGAGGAGAATTCTTGGGGTCTATGCCCAAGGAAGACTTTCAAAACTAAGGATCAATTAGATCCAAAGGTTGATTAACCAAGTGATCAAAGAAGAAAGAAATTTGAGGAGAAGGGAAAGTGTGGAGGAAAATAATTTGGATCCTTACATTCCTAAAATGGATGTCTTGTTCTATAACAATGAGGAGGCACCACTTGATGAAGTTGTGTAATGAAAGACCTTGCAAATACAACAATATGTTTATGAAATATTTTCCAAGGTAGAAAAAATATGGTACTCTTTGGATGAAAAGTCTTAAATTGCTCTAAAAATTATAGAGGAATCTAAAAATCAAAGTAGTGATTGTGATTGTATGAGAAGGAAGGAAGCTGAACATGTCCAATAGAAGGGTAAGGGTAAAATTGTTGCTATAGATGAGCTTGTGGATTCTAAAACCAAAGAAGAAGATGATGGGTGTGACATTTGACAATATGAACATCTTAAGGGATGTTGTCCTATTATGTTAGACTTGTAGGAATTCAAGGTGTATGCTCTAAATCCTAATTGGTGAAAAGGTAAGCACCCATGAGGTTGTCTTATCCTCATGGAAACTATAGGTAGTTTCATCAACAAGCTTATTATCCAAGTGGAGCTCCACCTCAACCTCATGAGCAGTATTAGTAGTGGCAGCACCCACATTCATGGTAGATGCTACCACCATGGTAGTAGTACCCTTATAGGCAGCCAAATCCATATGGGTATTATGTTTAGTAGCCCATTTCTTTGTGTGACTCTTTCAATCATGCCTCATTCTAGCACCATGACTACCCTCTTGAGTACTATTGAGCATAATCTACAAGAGGGAAAACCCCATTTCCACATTACCCTCTTCATCCTTCTACACTTGTACCTCCACCCTTAATTTAATTACCACCAGCTCCATCTATGTATGGCAAAATTCTAGCCTAGTTGCAACAAAGGAATGCCACAAGGGTAGTTAACTTACAACTAACTTCCCAACCAAGTGGTTTAGATAATAAGCCTTGGAAAATATCCTTCTTCTAAACCAATAGTCCTACCAAGTCCTCATAGATACTTGTAGCTAATACCCCTACTTCTCCTTCATTCTTTGCAATATCATTCAAGTTCCCTTCAAACCAAATGCCTCCTAAGATCCATACTGTCATCTTGATCCATATAATCATGAATTAGATAAAGGTTTGCCACCCTCCTAAGAAGAGATCTAATCCTAAGAGTTCTCTAATCTATTTGCAAATCACTATAAATGAGCCATGCAAGGCTCTTTTGGATTTAGGTTCTAGTGTGAATTTGATATTTCATGAACTGTACAAAGCTTAAAACTTGTCTACTCTCAAGAAGAGCAACAATCTCAACATGCAAGCCTTGTGTAGATGTATCTAAAATTCAAAGGTTCTTGTATCCAATAGCCATAAAATAGGAGGGAATTCAATGGCTAATAGTTAAACTTGAAAGCAACACAACCATATGCATGGAACAAATAGAGAGCTTAACAAGTGCTTATCTCAAAGGCATAGATGAAATGGAGTCTCTTGGAGAGTTGAAAATCCTTGAGATATTTAAATAGGAGTCTCTAGAGTTGAAAAATCTATTGGCTAGAATGAAATACACTTTCTTAAATAATGGCAAGCCATTCATAATCAATGCTAACCTTCCTTCTAAACAAACAGAGAAGTTATTGAAGGTCATCAACAAATGGCCAACAACCTTTACATGGGCATATCATGATTTTATTAGAATTGATTCATGGATATGCAAGCACTACATCTACACAGATGCTTCAATTAGCTAAAAAGGTAGCCATAGTAGCAATTGAACCCCAAACTATAGTATATTGTCCAAGAAAATATTGAATAGCTCCTCAAGGTGAGGTTTATTTATGCCATTGCAGATAGTGAGTGGGTTAGCCCATTCGTGATAGTGCCAAAGAAAGGTAGCAAGTGGAGGGTCTATGTTGATTTCAAGCTATTGAACATGGTAACATATAAGGATCATTTTCCATTACAATTTGTCGACTAGATGTTGAATTCCATCTCTAGGCATTGCTATTATAGCTTTTTGGATGCTTATAGTGGCTATAACCAAATCTAGATTGCACCTAAAGATTTGGACAAAAAAACATTCACATGTTCCTAAAGGATTTTTGCATACAAAAAGATGTCATTTGGTCTATGCAATGCCCCTACAATCTTCCAAAGCTTTGTCCTAAGCATCTTCCAATAGCAGATTGGTAGTGATATGGAAGTCTTTATGGATGACTTTTCCACCTATGGGGATACACTTTAGCAATCCATAGAACATCTTAAGTAAGTGCTAAAAAGGTGTGTGAAGAAGAACCTTAGGCTCAACTCACAAAAAAGCCATCTAATGATTTAGGAGGCCATTATTTTGGGACACCAAATATTGGAAGCAAGGATTAGGGTGGATCCTAAAACAATAAGGTTCATCCAAGGAATTACCCAAAAACCAAAAAATATCAAAGATGTTTAATAATTCCTTGGCTACATTGGCTACTACTGGCACTTCATTGAGAATTTCTTTGAGATCACCAAACCATTGGTGGAGTTGACAAAGGACCATGTTCTATTTATATGGACCAAGGAATGTGAGCATGCTCTTCCACATAATGACAGATGCATCAAATTATGCCATGGAAGCCATGCTCACATAATTTGATGATAAAAATTGTTCATACTACATCCACTGTATGATTAGAAGCATTATGGGTACATAGCTAAACTACATCACACTAGAGAAAGAGCTAATGGTAGTGATGTATGCCTTGGAAAAATTTTGGTGCTATGCACTTGGATATAAGGTGTTTGTGCATAGAGACCATAGTGCAATTCGATTTCTGATGAATAATCCAATGGTGAGCCCCTATGTCATATGGTGATTAGTGATCTTATAGGAATTCAATCTCATGATGGTAGATCAAAAGGACCAAGAATGTGATCATTGAGCATGTGTCTCGATTAGGATGGGATAGCAAAGAGGATGAGAGCCTACTTTCTAATCAATTTTTTAATGAACTTCTTTTTGTCAAATGTGTAACTGAAGAAGTACCCACTAAGACTAATTGGTACAATGGCATTCTCATCTACCTTCTCACTTAAGAGATGCCATGAGTTGGACCATAAAATGAAACAATAGTTTCTTCACTAGGAAAAATGCTTCATGGAAATCAATGGACACCTTTACAAGATATGCACTGATGGCTTGGTTTGATGGTACATACTTGATGTTAATCAACTGTACATTCTCAAATATACTTATAAGGGTCCTTATGGGGGTCACTATGTTGGGAGATGCATGGCTATTAAGATCTTAATGTTAGGATAGTATTATCTAATATTTTTCAAGGATGCCCATCACTTCATCAGCTCTTGTAAATGTTGCCAACATGATGGTGGAATGATCACTCGTATGGAGAAGCTACAATAGTGAATTCAATCACTGAGCCCTTTGATATTTGGGGCATTGACTTCCTAAGTCCCATCACCCATGTCAAATGGAAAGGCATATATCATAATAGTAGTTGACTATTGCACTAAATGAGTGGAAGCTATAGTTGTCACCGATTGCACATCTTCTTTGACTACTCAGTTTGTATAACAAAGTATTGTAAATAGGTTTGGAGTGCCACATGTATTGATTTCTAACAATGGAACTTACTTTACAAGCATCAACTTTTGGAAGCTTATACAACACTTGGGGGTTGAACATAAACTAATAACACCCTACCATCCCCAAGCCAATGGTCAACCTAAGATTACAAATAGGGAGCTTACTAAAATACTAACTAGAATAGTTAGTAAATATAGGAAGGATTGAAGCACCAAACTCAATGATGCCCTTTGGGCCTATCACTCAACTTGGAAATTACTTATAGGCTACTCTCCCTCAGAGCTTGTGTATAGAAAACTACTAATACTTCCAATCCAATCAGAGCTTTGTACATTATCAACTACTTGTGACCTTGACCTTGACCTTGGCCTACAACAGAAAGAAAGATTGATAAATATAAACATGCTAGATGTGAATCGATTAATGGCCCTATCCTCAAATAAAGTGCACAAAGCATTCAACAAGCAACACCATGATCTTAAAATAAGGAAAGTGAAATTTCAACCTAGTGATAAGGTCCTTTACTGTAATCCTACACACGTGCCACAACAAACCAAGTTCTAAATGTTATTAAAAGGATTTTATATTATTTATGAAAATTTCTCTTTTGGGGTCATGTTAATCTACAAACCTAAAAACCCATTTAAGAAGTTGTTAGTTAACTTCCAACAAATAAAGCCTTTCCATGAACACAAGAGAGTAAGTAACATCAACACCTCATCATATGGATAGCCACATTTAATTTTTTAGATCTCCTCCTTCCAACTCAACCATGGAGGAGATGGCCATCCATGCTGATCAATTAATGTGGCTTCTCATTTTTCATTTTTCTAATTTTTCCATTTTTATTTTACACCATTTTTAGTTTTTTTCCATTTTCTTGAATATTTTACAATTTTTTTTTACATTTTACTTTATTTTATTTATGATTTTCTTATGTTTTCCTTCTTTTCCTTTATTGCTACCAGGACAATAATGCAACTATAGCTACTATTGATGGTGGTTTGTACTACAACATTATTTGATTACTAATGTTTTGATTCTATCTTTAAATTTTTATGTTGATAATTAAGACATGATTCCTTTCATTATTATAGGTAGTGAGTCCACATCATCCATCCATCCATAAAACTGTATGGTATGCCCTTATTTTGGAAGTATGACATCCCTTCATTAAATAGAAACTTTAATGAACTTGTGAACTTGGTAGTTTTTAAACTTGGAAAGAGTTAAATGGATAGATAGGGTTTGACTTCAAGGAGATTTGGCACTTTCTGTAGTTGCCATTCCTCTTGGGTGCATTAGTATTTCATGGGTCCTTTACCATCCCTACATTGACCAATAATAGGAAGCTAAAGTCTTTGCATGGTGTGGTTCCCATCCACAAAAAATGCAAAAATTTCACAAAAATGCAAAAATTAAAAAAAACAAAGTCAATTATGGAAATTCAAAGCACACTCTTGGACAAATTAATGAACTACAAGCACTAGTTATGAGACTAGAAAGACATGTTATCCATGCCTAAAGATCCCCTCTAACTAAGACCCTTCTCATTTCCTACTTCTCTTTTCTTCTCATTTTGGAATGGTAATTGATCTATGGATGTATGTTTGTGCCTTGAAGGATGAACAAGTCAAAGAGTTTCAATGCAAAGTCATTGGTAGTGGATGGTTTTAACCCAAACTAAGGATGGATGTTATCAAGTCATTTTAACCACAAAATCCATAAAGAACTTCATGTGACCATCATTCATGTCTTCATTCCACCTTCTCTCTCATCGACTACTACCTCCCATAACTCACATCATTGCCTTTTATCATGTTTTTTTCAGTGTCTTAGTTTGATACAATTAAAGTTCTTTGTTATTTTCTTTTGTGATTTGGTATTTAGCCATTGTGACCATTAATCAAACATGGGGCCCATGGACTCCTTGGTTTAAGGTTATGCAAGGACATTAAGGGCATGAGCCTACTATGAGAAGAACCCACTTGCATAATTCTTAGTTAGGATGATTAAGTTCCAAATCCCTTAGGCATTTTTGCTATCAGATCTTTTGTGTGCCCCATCAATTACATCTAATTGTGCACTCCTTCATTAATTTTCTCTATCTAAAATCTTCTTTTTGTGCAATATTTGGTCCTCTTCATGCATTTCATCATGTTCATGGCTTCATTGGCTTCTTTTGAACTCTAAATTTGCAAGAAAATTCCTTGTTTTGCCTTAGTTTTCAAAAGAAAACTTTTTTCTTTTAGCTCTATCAATGGAATCCCATTGACATGGCTAGCTGCATCAATATGATCTTGTCAATGGGATTCCATTGACACAATGAAAAAATCCTATAAATATGCATAACACTTTGCCAATTTTTTGTCATTTTTCCTTAAACAAGGAAGGTGTTTTTGCCATTTCGAAAGCATAGAGTCTTTTACAGCCCTTACCTTACATATTTCTTATGCAAGTTACCTTGTATTTTAGTCCTATAGCTATCAAAGATGAGCTCTATGTCATTGGGGGCCACAAACCATAGATTTCTTATGAAATTTTTTCAAAATTTTTCTAACTTTCACAAAGTGTTAACTAATAAAATAACATTAAAATCATCAATTTATGAGAGTTAAACCCTTCCAACAAACTCTGGTAGCCATATAAATGAAATAATATTAAAATAATCAATTTTCCATCATCACAACTTAGCCAAGTGTAATTTCCCAAAGAGACAAGGTACCTAAATGCTATAAGTTACACACTACATGCTAATCCTTGATTATGTTGTGATTATAGATGGTAAAAGAAGGAAAGCATGGATTTGGAGGTGGGATCATCCTAATCAAGGGACAAGTAGCCTAGAACTAGAAGAGGCTAATAGGTAGAACAACCCTAGGAGTAGGTAGCAAAGATCTATGCAATGGGACCTCTTTGGAAGGAGCTTGAAGTGGAATTTGTCCAATAGATTCTTGACGCTACAATAGCGAAATCCCACCAAGACCAGGCATTGGGCCCAAGGCCAAACCTTGAGGTTATTTTGATAGAGGTTTGCTTAAGATAAATTGAATCCAATAAGGTTCAAAAATCTACTCTTTAGGAGCTAAAATTTGGATCCTTCTTGAAATTTTCCTCACCAGAAATCAAAACTCAACTTTAGAACTCTTCCATGTTTTCCATTCTCACTTCTAGTGGAGAATGGTATATGGGGGAAGCTTATCTATCTTCTGGAATGTCTACTTTTTTAGTATAATTGAAAGAGGGTGAGGAAGCTACCGTCTTGGTGATGTAGCACCAAGGATAGGAAACAACAACAGAGGTGGTAGCTAATTGAGTGGCTAAACCACTCAATGCTCTTGCAACATCTATGCTAGATGTTTCTACATTCAAGGATATGCAAACATCAGTAGGATAAACTAGTGAGAGATTCAATGTAGCCAACATGAGAAATTGTTGGACCAATTGGTGGGAATCAACCAATTACTTTTGGAGGTCTTTAACCTTTTGAATAACATCACTACAACTTATTCAGAGCTACTTAAGGCTAGGGAAAACTACCCAATTGTTGATTCCCAACTTAAAATAGTAAAGCTAAGAAGTACTTCTTGGCTACAGAAGTTGCAAAACTTAGAGCCCACTTCACTAATCCCACTGTACTTAGCTAGGAAATCACAAGAGATGAAGCTTTCCAATAGCTTCAACACAAACTTCAAGAGGTTGAGTACATAAAGAAGTTGGTGATCATTAACTAGGCCTTAGCAAATGACATGACCTACAACATTTAGAAGGACTTGTTAAATATTTGTTAGAAAAATGTTGCTCTTACTACAAAAGACTATCGCTTGCAAACTATTGATGTACAAAAAGAGCAAATCATGTAATTTATTCATTAATAGTAGGAGCAGCTTACCAGGGTGAACACTGAATTAAGAAGGTTGGTAGTAGAAACTCACAATCTCTCAATGAAAGAGGTCCGTGCCATATGCTAGAAATCTACAATTGAGATTGTTGCTTGGAAAAATGAGGCCCTCAAGTTTGAAAGGGTCAAAAACCATTATAGGAATCAGGTCAACTTGCAGAAAGAAATCAATGAGAAAGAAATTTAACTAGCTGAGGTGAAAGTCAACAAGGTCCTCCAGTAGCTTCAACAAGGAGGTGACATGTGTTAGTCCATCTTTGATGGGCTAAACATGTACAACAAAGCAAAGATCCACCTCAAGTGTTGTAGATCAAGGAAATGACCAAATACATGGAGCTTAACAACCTCCAATATGCAAGTGCTATAGAAGGCTATGGTCAAAGATGGAAAAGAAGGTGACAAGCTCATATTTGTTGTATTAGGTCAAGTTCAAGCATCACAAGGAGACCAAGAAAAATCTAGAAATGAGAAATGTTGAACTCAAAGTTTTCATAGCATGTTTCACTGATCAAAGATCAACTACTAACAACCTAGCCTACAGAATGAATGACTACCAGGAGTTGTAAAATGTTATCAAATCATTTGACATTGAATGAAACTAATATGCATTCTAGTTTGTCAACATGAAGGAGCTATTCCTAGTAATGCTCTATCCATAATATGTTCTCATAGTAGTCCACAACCATGTATGATCCTTGGAGTAAGGAGAAGAAGATGAAGGCATTGTTGGATGCTTTCTGTCTTCCACTAAATGTTGCAACTATAGCCAAAGTGGCCATCACCACCATCTCAACCACAATTTTCATGTGCATTAGAGGTAGGAGAAGGTCCTTCAGTACCTCAAGAGTCTCCACTACCTGGGACCATTTGATTTTCCTCACATCTCCAAGCTACTAGAGGGGTTTAGCTATCAATTTTTGTAATAGTGTTTAATTTTTTTGCTATGAATACCAATTTTTGTAAAACATGTAAACCCATATACTTGGTCACTTAGCGTCTATTTTTTTAAGTTAGTGTGTTAATCAATAATCCCATACCATCCAAAAATTTTGTAAAGAACTTGTTCCTCCTTTTTTTTAGTCAAGGATGAGTTTTCATTTAGTCATGGGGGTATGATGAGTGTTGTCATTCAGCTACATTAATAGGATCTCATCAATGTGATCCCATTGACATACGATTTTTTGTGTTGATAAGGTCTTATCAACATAGTGTCCTATCTCACCTATAAATGTGTGCACATCCACTACATTTATTGCATACACTCATTAGTTACCAATCAAAGTTTTGCATTTTCATCTCTCTAGAGTTAAAATATTCTCTAAGTTCCCATAATAGGAGTTGAGCAGTATATAGATCTTTGTTCAAGCATTGATGTACATAAGCACCTTAGTGTAAATGGCAATAAAGATGAGCTTTCTTGATAAATCTTGAAACACTTGGACTTAGCTAAATGTTTATTTAATTAATTTATTATTCATGCACTTAATTAATTAATTTATAAGCTATTAAATAACAAACATAAGTATGACCATTTCAAGCATACATTAACTCTTGATAATCCCAATAGCACCTAATACTTGATAACCCAATAGCATTGCAACATGTTCAGGATGTATACAGAAAGTGGTAACGAATGTTGATGTTAGGATTAGTTACTCATTAGATTAATCAAAATGTTAATTACTTTATTTTCAGCACTTTGGATAATTAATGGAAAATATAAAATGATAAAAATTATGTGCTTTAGTTACACTTAACCATACCTTTGCACTTCATAAGTAAAATTGAAAAGACAACAATCACATCCATTAAATTCACTACTTAGACCCAATGTACTTAGAGAGCTAAAGTCTATGGAATTTGACCAGATTGATTAGTGAGCGCTAGTGATTCATATGGTTGGGGGTAGGGACTGCTCCCTACTCATCACCAATGTTCCACCATATGATCTATAAGCATTAAAGTAGACCATATCATAATCTGTGAATGCTACTAATATTATTTGTTAGGAAGTAAATTGATAATAACTAATCATTATCTTCCCACTTAGACTAGTGAGGCTCTACTTCATATAGTTTAGTCTAAGGTCAAGTGTGATTATGATGTTGTCTACTCATATAATAAAGCCAAATAGAAAATACAAAAATATATAAATCATTTGATTAATATAATTAAATAAAAATTAATCTTATTATAACCTATGAGTAATGAGTTTCCATTTCCAACTTACCATATATGTCATGAACCCATGTGTCCACCACCAAAGATACTAAATGTTATACTAATAGGAAAACTAAGTAATAATCTTACTAGAATTACCAAGTGATCATGTGTTTACACTTAAATTTGGTCATGCTCATTTTGTCAAGTTACTAATATAGGTATGAAAATAAATCATTATTGTAAATTGATGAGTCATCAATTTGTAAGGCCCCGATATCAAATACCTGATATCAGTTCCTTGATGTTAGATACTCAATGTCAGAGCCAGGAAGCAATGTCAGGTATCTAATGTCATCTCCTTTGGGTTAGCCTATAAATACAGCACTTGGATGCACAGTTGAGATTTGATATAGGGAAGATAGTTTTATTTTTCAGTTTTTCATAGTCTTTATTAGAGTCCTATTATTCCCAATGCATGCCCGCAATGTGATGTTTGTAATTGTATGACACCTTTACTCAAGTGTGATGTACTTGGACACATTACATGATTGGAAATAAAGATCAAGATTACTTCCATCATTGCAGCATCCACTTGGATTATTATTACTTTTAATTATTAATTATTTACTATTTCCTTTAGTTAACATTTCCATTTATTGCTATTTGCTATTGTTGTCATTAATCAAAATGCATATGTCTTAATCACAAGTGTTTAAGTGTAAGTACTTGGTAATCCAGCAGTGTATTGTTTGGCACACCTAGTTACATATGCTTAGAAATTCTAGAAGCAGTCTCATGAACTCTAAGGCATGTATAGATGATTAAGAGTATATACTTATCCCATGTAGGCTAGTTAGATTTCACTTTCCATTGTTCAGTAGCTTAATTAATTCATCTCTTTATTACCATTAAGAGCAAAGTAGAATTAGACAACATCACACACCTCACTTTGGACTAAAATATATGTGACAAAGCTACCACTAGTCCAAGTGGGAAGACAGTGAAATACGACCAAAGCATAACAATCTAGATACCACAACTAGTCCCATCCACAAAATTTGACTAAATTGTGCATAAATGCTTGTGATTCATATGGTTAGGCATAGGTAATTGTTGTCACTCATCATTGGCATCATTTTTGGGGATGACACTAGTTATCTAGATTAGTTATATTATACATGATCACTATAAAGGTATTAATGATATATATTTCAAAAACTATTAGCTCACACACACCATAAACCAATGAAAATGTCTTTCTTACATGAAATTAATAATGCACTGTATAGCAAACACATTCATTCAAGAAATAACAAGATATACGATGAAGAAAATTGGAGTGACCAACTTTATGTAGGGGTTTCTTATGATCATGACCACCTTGACAATAATCAAAGACTACATTCACCTAAGGTAGACAATCTTGGAGGAGATGACATAGGTCCTAAACTAGGGGGGGCCTCAAGGCCTAAGCCCTAGCAACGATAAATCATAGGACCCCAAAGAACACCATAGAAGCTATGGCAATTCTTCCAATTCCTCATCTTCCTCTTTTCCTTCAATGTCTAGTTCTGATGAAAATGAACATAGGTATGGAGAGAAGGCTCCACTAAAGGGATAGACTAAAAATCAAAATTGAACCCATGGGAGAAGTCAAAGACATCACCATGAACATAGATAGCATCATCATGATCAAACAAATAGAGATAGAAATTTCTTGTACAACCTGTTTGATGATGATGAACCCTTGTTGGCCACTAGGAGCCTAATGCATATCATAGAGGCCATTAAGATATCTCGCAAGCATCACAAAAAGATTCATCTACCTAAGCTTGATATGAATAATATTCCTAAATTTGCAAGAAGCTATAATTCAGATCCAAAACATCATTTACAAGCCTTCCATGATGCATGTGCTTTCTACAACATTGAAAGTGGGTGGCAAAAGCTTAAACTCTTTCCTAGGATACTAATCAATAAATCCAAAGTGTGGTATACATTGTTGAGACAAAATTCAATCCAAAAATGGTCCACAATGTTGGAACTTTTCAATGAGAAATACCAAACCTATGCTCGGGTGTTTAACCTAAGGAGATGGATCCAAGAGTGGAAGCAAGAACAAAATGAACCCTTGGACATGGCCTTAGATAGATATTATTTCTTACTGAATAAATTCCTAGGCCATGGTTTCTCTAAGGAGAGGCAAATTTTCCACATCACATATGGACTTCGTAATGAAACAAGGGAAACCATTAGAATGTATGGCCCAAGGCAATTATATGAGCTTCAAGCCCATTAGATCTAAGAACTAATTGAGCATGTGGCAAAACAAGAAGGAGAGATATGTAAATGGGAGAATGTTGAGAAATATCAATGGGACCCACTCTTTAATAGGAGGAGGCCTAGATCTATGGTAACAAGAATGAAACCACTCTTGATAAGGTGATTCCATAACAAACCTTGTCGATACAGAAGCCTATTGATGAACTAGAAGAAAAGTTTAATAGGATGTCCAAATGGATATATGAACATGTTACAACTCTCATTGAGAAGGTCAAGGAGAGGATCTTGCAAACAAGCTAGGAAATCATAATAAATAAAGGATTCAAAACTAAGAAATAGCTAGGAACACTTTTTGGCAAATGAGAAAAATAATTGATGAAAGTGAGGCTATAGACTCAACCATAGACGGAGATGATGGATGTGACATTTGCATATATGACCATTTGAAGGGCCATTTCCCAATTCTTGTTACATCTAAAAGAGTATTGGGTAGGTGCCTTAAATTTGAAGTTTTTGCAAAATCACATGCCTGACTAATGTCCTCTACCACAAGGTAATTATAGATAGTTCCACGACAAATTATACCATCCTAGGAAGACTTATTACTAGCCATAACATGGTCATCAACCACAATGGCAACAACCATGGTCGTGGGGGAGGTTACCATAAAATTGGCCTTATCTACCAAAACTACATAGATATTATGTTCAAGTTCCTATTTCTCCAACTAGTTCTACATCCTCTACTTCAAATCACCACTACCACTCTCTTGAGTACCATCAACCCATGACATCCCTTAAAGGATCATCACCTTGTGCCTCTTACCATCCATCCTACCCTCTATACTCTCCTACTCCACCTCATCATATGCCACCACTAATGACACAAGAAGGTTCTACATCACAATATCAACAAACAAGAAGGTGCTAACACTAGTGGGTTTCAACCATAATGTAGGAAACGTCCCTTCTAAAGGAAAGGTTGTAAGCCAAAGCAAACCATGCATGGACCCATCATATCATCTGAGCCATCACAATGCCAATCTAGTGCACCACCTTCCTTGTCTTAACCAACATCCTCTAATCATACACAAGGTCCACCATCCATCATTACTCCAATCCCAAACCCAAACAATGAATCTAGCAATGTGAAGAAACAAACAATTCCATGCATACCATATCATGATCAAGGGTGCAATCATGGGCCAAACATCCATAATGTTAACACACCTCATACTCTAATCCATCATACATTTAATCATCAAGTGTGTGACCAACAATTTTTCTACCCAACCACCACACCACCAACAAAAACCTAGTGGCTAGGGCATGAACAATTACTAATGTTTCATACATGCATGGGTCCTATTTATCCACTTATTAATCCTTGTCATAGCCAAATGTTTAGTCATGGGGGTCATTCCCCATTATAATCTTCAAGATTATTAAGTGCTTTTCATCTTTTTATTTTACAATTTTTTGTCATTTTCTTATTTCTTGATCCAACTTTTCCTATTTCTTCCAATTTTCTTCTAGTGGTTGTCTTCCTTTTCTCTACTATGTAATCTTGCTTGTGATTAAGATGATCATGTTACCCATTGAGGCAAGGTTTTCTCTATGTGTCAAGTCATAAGGGATTGATTATTCAGACATTGAGACCACATCCTCCATCCACCCATTCCATTAATAAGAGGTTCTTACTCTAGTCATAATGACATCCTTTTTCACCATGAGATTCCAAATAACTTAATAATCATTGTGTCTGGATAGAAGAGTGCAAAACCAAGGTGGAATGTGAAGGGCATGACATCAAGATGATTTTTGGATTCTCTTTAGCCGCTTTTGTATATTCTATCATGTTGCTAAGTTTTTAACCATATCTTTGTAGATGTAACAAAAAATGGAAGTAAGAGTAACCTAAAACGACACTAAATAAACTTCTATAGGTCCTACTTGAAAGACATGCATTCATACCTGAAGGTTGAAGATTCTCATAATCAAAAATAGAAAGAAGAAAGAAAAAAAAGAGTAAGCTATAATAAAGCTTTGCCCTTGGATAAAATGCTAAGTGATGTTACTCCTCATAGCTATGATAGTCTTATGGTTGTCTACCAATGTGATGAAATGATGTGATGTCACTACAATGTGGTTTGGACTTACTTTGAATCTTGGAAAGAAGGACTCATGATTATTTAACCATTAATAACACACAACGTTTCATTGTGACCATGATAAGACACCTCCTGTTCAAATTTCTACAATCCTTTCTACAATCAATCTCATCTTGTTGTTTGGGTGATCATAGCTTGTGTTGTTGTGTAACATAGTTATTATCTCAAATTGGTGGTTTTTACATGTGTTTTTTTCTTCAGAAATATGCATTGCATTCAACCCCTTTAGTGTCTACAAACATTTTTAGTTGTGGTTATACAAGGGCATCATAGGCTGAAGCCTACTTTGGAGAGGATCTACTTGTGTAAATTTTGTGACATGTACTTGTTTGACACAACCACATCATTCTTTACCTTCTAAGTGCTCAATTTTTATATTTTTTCATTTCCCTTATCTTGTAATTGATCCATTCACAGCCTTGATTTTAATTCCCTTTTTCTTGCTTATTTGAGTGCTTTTCACATTGACGACTTCACCTTATCATACTTCCAATGCCTCAAACTGATTTTCCACTTACCTAGAACTATGGACCTAACCTCAAACCTTCCAACCAATCATAGAGCTTTAGTTTTCATGCTCAACTACCCCATTCAATAAATATTCATGGACCTCAATGTTGACTACCTAATGTCAGGTCTAACACAATGTCACATACCAAACATTGGGTACCCGATGTCGGATCACATAAAAACTATATATATGATCTTTGTAGTACATAAACTTCATTTACATCATTTTTAGCTAGGGGAGTTGTTCAAATTTTCTCTTGCAACTTAAGAGATCTGTGCACTCCCTACTGCTCTAATTTCCATGCTATTTGAACCTAGTTCAACCTAGATTGTTCAAGTTTATCATGGGGAGGTGCATGCGTGTGAAACTTATACCAAATTGCTAAAATTTGCTATCACTTAGAGGGTATTGTAAGGGTAAGAGTGTTAAAAAATTTAGGCGTTATCATGACTAATCAATCATATTGATGCTAGAAACATTAATTTTTCCACCCAAGGGATCACAACCATCATAACAAGCCACATATAAGGGAAAAGGAACCAATTGTGTAAGGTTATATAAGGGAAAAACACTTTTTGAAGATTTTTCTTAAAAAAATTTCTAACTCTACAATCATATGAACTAAGAACTTAATGAATTAAGGTAATGAGTAAGGTATCAACTGATTAATGATAAAAAATACAAGCTTGGTAACATTTGATCTTTGCTTAACTATAGATGGCACTAAAAAGAGGTGCACAAGATGAACCTTCACAAAGAGCAGCTAAGAATCCACGAGGTGGCTAAGGCCAACAAGGCAAACATGTTGAACATCAAGAGTAAGAAGCCTAATCTTTTAGCATTCACCAAGAGGCTCCTGCTACTGGACAGTTGGTCCAAGAGGAGGCTATAGAACCACAAGCTCCCTTGCAGGGACAATTTCTCACATTGCCTCCTATTTGCCTCATTCTAGAAAAGTCCACATTGATCTCAATCATCATGGAAATGAATTTTAGCCTATTTATGGAGTTTTCTCGAGAAGTTGTTTGAACACAACTTAAGGTGTCACCCTTATGGCCCATTCTTTTGGATAGTGGAAAGTGGTACCTTGGTGAGACTTATCAATTCTAGCATAACCAAGATGAGGGTACCACTATCAACATTTGTGGAGTTAATGTTTCTTTTTTGGTCAAGGCCATTACAGAAACTGTGAATCTATCGAACGAAGAAGCTAAGGTAGTCCATCTGTCCTCCAAATCTGACCTTGATACCAAAAAACTATGGCTAAAACAAGCATACAACAAAGAAGATAAAACATTTAATGAGCTAACTCTAGAAGAGAAGACATACTTCAAGACTAGAACATACCACCTATTTTCTACCAAAGGGTTCAACCCAATTTCAATATATGCAACCAGGGGAAATGCTATCTAAATGGGCAAATTTGCGACCAATCTTCCCCAATTCTACTTCATAGTAATTCAATCACGGTTCAAAGAGAAAAAGGTAGGAAAACCAACACTTCCATTCTATCACTTAATTAGAAGGTTATGCAAATGTGCTGAAATCCTAGGATATACAAATGATATCCCCAGGAAGGCATTATGAAAATGTGCTAGAATCCTAGGATATACAAATGATATTCCCAGGAAGGCTTAGAACGCCTACTTCGTTGAACTCCTCAAACCTGCAACACCAAAAAAAGATCTTGGTGAAAAGCAAGAACCAAAGAAGGAAGCAGAGCCAAAAGTAGAAACACAATATGAGCCTTAACAGCACCCAGAAACATAAGCTCCACCACCACCACCACCATTATAAGATTATAAGACCTTAATAAGTCATTTATAGAAGATAGCTGAAGCTATCAACTAGGGAAGCACAGATGAGTCCAATCTCTTTAGAGTGATTGATGATGCTATACAGCCCACTGTTGTAGCTAATCCAACAAGGGGGAACATCTCTTTACAATTAAAAGGAGCATCCCAATGGTTTAGGCAAATCTTTGGGAATTCTGCATCCTTCCAAGTGATGCTTAAATTTGGAGAAGGTACCATAGCTATGGTAATGCAACATTAGGATATGGTAGGCATAGCAGAAGTGATCATGGATCTTATCAAAAAATCATTCAATGTGCCTATTATACTCCCAGTAGATCTTACTAGGATTAGAGATGCACAAATGTTGGGGAGGACTTCAATGACTCCTATGGTGCATGAGGATGTATTTGATTGACTGCTATAGATTGGACAAGTGATGACTACTTTGTTTAACATCCCTAGTGATGTCACTGCAGCACAATTAGATCTCATCACTACTAAAGGAAAACTAGTCATGGTCAAGTTAGGGTAGAGAATGAAAAAGTAGAAGTACAAAGACTAAAACAAGAGCTAGCTACGTTGAGAGCTGAACAACGGGATGCTACCCATTTTGTTACGGTTGATCAATTAGAATAATTTGGAATGGAGTAGTTGTCCAAGCTAACTAAGGAGAGAGTATCTATAGAACAAGAAGAAGAGAAGGCAGTCTAAAATACCTCTACTACTAATGTGTAATCCCATATGTACAAAAGGGCATTGACTGTCACACAAGAAGAAAATAAGCAGCTTGCTACTAGGAATTCAAGGTTGACCATAGTTGAAAAGCAAAAGAACATTCTTGAGGAGAGCATCCACCAATTGAGAGAAAAACTAATGAGGGTCAACTAGGACATCAGTAGATTGGCTAGAGAGAATAGAACCCTCTCAATGGAGGAGGTCCACTTTATTCGTCAAAAATCAACACGTGAAAAAATGAGGCTAAGAAGCATAACAAATTGAAGTAACACTTTTGTGATCATGTAGGCATGTACAAACAAATAAATGAAAAAGAGATCCAGATGGCCAAAGCCCACGTTAGCTCCTTGTCAGCACAAAATCCTAAGTGGCAGTCAATTCTAAATAGCTATGCCTTGGTCCACCAAGAGGAAGTAAAGAATAAGGACCTACAGATTGAAGATTTGAAAGAATACATGTTCTTAGCTAACCTCAAATATGCCAATCTTGCCATGTTAACAGTAGTTCAACCTTGGAATGAGTTGGAGAAGTAGGTAGCGACCTCTTATGCATTGTACAAAAAAGAGTTTGTAGATCAAAAGGATGCTTTGCAGAAGCTGCATGTGGTAAACTTAGAATTCGAAGTGGTTAAAGCTAGCTACCAAGGACGGAAATAAGTCACCTCAAACCTAGCTAGAAGATTAATAGATTATCATGAACTTAGAGAAAAATCTAGGAGCTTTGAGGAGGAATGATGAAAGTTTACACCTTGGTATGTGAAGGCTAATAAGATGTTCTCACAACTACCATGTCCTTGGGATGTACCGGCACCACCACACATTAGCTCAGTAGCTTTGATGGTACACGACCTACGGATAAAAGAGAAAAAGTTGTAGGTGTTGCTTGATTGTTAAAAATTTCACAAGCCTAGTGACAAAGGGGAGCAACTAATGGAGGAGCCACCACCTTTGGGCACCACATGAGCTTCCCAATTTTTTGTCTTCTAATATTGTGTCACATTTTTGTGCTACACCACTATGGCATGTACTAGTCAATTGTTTTGTTTGTTGTTTAAGTTAGTCAATAATTCCATACCTTCCCAATATTTTATAAAGTACTTGTACCTCATTTTTTTTAACTCAAGGATGAGTTTTCATTCAATCATGGGGGTATGATCAATCATCAATTTGTCAGGCCCTAATATCGAATAGCCGATATCGGAGCCCCAATGTCATATACCTAATGTCAAAGCTAGGAAGTAATGTCAGATATCTAATGTCATCTCCTCTAGGTTAGCCTATAAATATAGCACTTGGGTGCACAGTTGAGATATGATGTAGGGAAGATAGTTTTAATTTTTAGTTTTTGATAGTCTTTCTTAGAGTCCTATTATTCTTAGTGCATGCCCACAATGTGATGTTTGTAATCGTATGGCATCTTTGTTCAAGTGTGATGTACTTGGACATGTTACATGATTAAAAATAAAGATCAAGATTACTTTCATCATTGTAGCATCCACTTAGATTAATATTTCTTTTAATTGTTAATTATTTACTATTTTCTTTAGTTAACATTTTTATTTATTGCTCTTTACTATTCTTATCAGTAAGCAGAATGCATACACCTTAATCATGAGTGTTTAAGTGTAAGTACTTGGTAATCCAGCAATGGATTATTTGGCACACCTAGTGACATATGCTTGGAAATCCCAGAAGTAGTCTCATAAAGTCTAAGGCATGTACAAATGACAAAGAGTGAACACTCATCACATGTAGACTAGTTAGATTTCACTTTCCATTATTTAGTAGCTTAATTAATTCATCTCTTTATCATCATTAAGAGCAAAGTAGAATTAGACAACATCACACGCCTCAATTTGGACAAAACCATACATGACAAAGCTACCATTGGTCCATTTTGGAAGATAGCAAACTACAATTAAAGAATAATGATATAAATACCACAACTAGTCCCGTCCATGGAATTCGACTGGATCATGCATGAACAGTTGTGATTCATATGGTTAGGCATAGGGGTACCTCACCGCTCATCATAAATGCATTAGAAAATAAATAATAGAAGAAAGTAAATG
Organism: Gnetum montanum; assembly: GCA_015680685.1. Taxonomy (NCBI): domain Eukaryota; kingdom Viridiplantae; phylum Streptophyta; class Gnetopsida; order Gnetales; family Gnetaceae; genus Gnetum; species Gnetum montanum. Next base: position 410,960 of record MNCI01000556.1, on the reverse strand, counting down.
CTAAAAAGTAAATCTAATATAATTCAAAGTGCTACATTGAATTTAAATCAATATCAATCTTATTGTCATTTATTGACTATATTCAAGTATAAGTCACTCAAATAAGACTTCAAATAACTAACTTAATTCATGTTACATGCACTTGCTAACTACTATTAGAAAACACAAAATTATACTAGTAGAGTTTTTCTATAATAGAGTAATTTACTATTATTTTTACTAGGCTATCTATAATACCTTTTTGATTAGTGAATTTTTCTTATAGAGCCTCCAACTTTGCATTTGTAGTCTACATCCTCTACTTGACTTGACTTTAGAGTCAACACTTCTTGATTTTTCTTGGTAGGAACTATGTCATGATTTTAGTTCATGATGTTATGGAAACCTTTCTAATGGTCTCATTATTGTATCAAGTAATCCTTTTCCTTTTCTAGAGTTTTCTAATAAGACATAGAACAGAAAGGATCTTCTTACTAGACTCACACTATTATGACTCTTAGCCATGTCAACATCCATGCCTAGCTGTTCTAGGCCTTTTCTTACCTTAGCTATGATGGTCCTCCCACTTCTATAACATGTTCTAATGCCATCTATGATCATCCTAGGATCAATTATTAGGCTTCAAAATATTTTCATGATAATTTTAACCCTTATTGATTCTTTGATTTAATCAAAGTTTGAAGAATATGGTGCTTAAGCATGGAGTGATTGTGAACTCCAAGTTACTAAGGCTCTAAGGTAACTAAAATGTTAAATTATTAATTACTTTTAATCATTTTCCAAATCAATCAACTTAAACATTTAAAAATTGATATTTTTCTAAAATTTTCAAAATCACATTCAAGTAGCTCCCATGATAAAGAGCTCAAATCATGGAGTTCATAGGTTTTTGAATAGGTTAAATTGAAGATTTGGATTGCAAAATATTGCATGTAGATGGCTTTAGACTCTTGAAATGACAAAAACTCCTTATGCATTGAACTAAAAAAAGTGAAACAATTAAGGGGAGATCATTGAGTATTTATAGTTTTTATCATTGCAACATTGCAAGTACAACATAATAGTTGAGACATCTAAGGGCTTACATTGTAAATCCTAGGACTTAATTTTCACTTAATTTGCTAGACTTTTAATCAATGATGTTGAGGTTTTGAGGAGTTCTAAGCCTTCTTAGGACTACTTAGTGTTTCAAGGTATTGGAAAATCATGAGATTTATGCATTTAAGCTCAAAAATAGCAAAGAATCAAAGTTTTTTTTTTTTTTTTTTTGGAAAAAGTCTTCAAAATTTCTCATAAAAATTCAATGATAGTGAGGAGAAGTGGATCACATAATGATGCACAAGGTTAGATAAACATCCCATGACATTATGGAAACCATGAGATAGGTCCTTAGTAATGATTTCCAATAATTATATGAGTCCTCCCCAAAGTATGCTCTTGTACATAATACTCTTGTATAAATAGTTATATAGCCATCCATGGGCAACTTAGAAATTAATACTATAACAAAATGAAGTATAAATAACATTTCATTTTTTCATTAATAATATGTATACATTTTAGTTAATATAATCATAAGTTATGGTTATTATTTTATGGTTATTTTAATATCAATATAAATAACAATTTTTTTGTTATTTATTAAAATTTAACAATGGTTTGTAATTGATGTTTACATTTAGAAAATAACATGTATATGTTCTTATTTAGTCTTAGAACAAAACATTTAGACCAATATTATATCATTATTATTATTAGTTAATATAAAACTTAATCTTCTTATTTGCAAGAACTAAATAATACTAGAAAATAATGAATGATGCTCATTATTTTAAAATTTATTTTATATATGTAATATTTATCATAACATATTACTTAATATTAATATGATATTATATGTATAATCATTATGATATTTTTATTGCAAAAATATTGAGGTATTAACCTAGTGGTAAGACTCTTTATTTGAAAGCTCCTAGATTCAATTCTAGCAGGTAATACTGAGTTATAAAAATTATAAGTAGACTATATATCTTAGGGTGTACCTATATTACAATTACTTTGAGGTTTCAAAATCTTTTATTTCAACAACATAAACTAATTTTGGGAAATCATCATAGACTTATTTTTAAAAATGAAATTAACTTTATGAGTTTTCTTTCATCATTTACTTCTATAAAAAGCAATATCTTTATCTACTATCTATAATTTTATCAAATCATTTTCAAATGTAAAGAACTTAATAATGATAATTTATGATTATTTGACTATGTAATTGATGAGCAATCAAATACCCCTATTTTCAACCATACGAAACATGAACTGTTCACGTGTGATCCCGTTGAATTCTACAGACTTTATAATTTTCTAATGCATTAGCTCTCTAGGAAGTAAACTGGGCATTAAGAACATTCATTGTTTTCCCAACTACACTTGTGAAGCTTAAGGGTATGGTTTAAGTATAATTGAGGCACATGATTTTTATCATTTTATATTTTATGATTTTGGTGCTTGAAATAAATAGGATAGAGAATAAAGTAATTTAATGTCTACTTTAATCTAATTAGCTAACTATTGTTCAACTAGTTCTAACATAAGTATTTGGTTCCACTTGTACACATTCTGAACACAAGCATTAAGTGTTGTTGGGATTACCAAACATCAGACATATGATCGCAGAGGTCATATTTACATGTTTACTTAATCAGTATTTAGCTTATCTTGCTTAATTAGTTAATTAGCTTAATTATTGAAGAACATTAAATAAATAACTGCAAACATTAAATAAATGAATAAAACATTTAAGCTATGCAAAATGCTACAATGTTTATCAAGAAGCTCATTTTTATTACTGCACACACTATTATGCTTCGGTACAATAGTGCTCAAATAAAGATCCCTATACTCAATGAGTCCTACTATGGGCAATCAGGAAAATATTATAACTTTCGAATGTAAAAACTACAAGAGCTTTGCTACAACTATCCCCCAAGATCCCCTAAACATGGCAAGTTGGCATGTATTTATAGGTAATAATAGGCCCAACATCGATGGGTCCACGTTAGTGCATCAAACAATGCATTAATGGGACATAGTTGATGCAGCCTAGTCGACAAGCCCCAATCAATGAGGCCCCATTGACATGTCCAATCTATGATTGAGTACCCTTATGCTCTACTATACGAATCCTGAAGCATTCATGTGTGACCTTGTTGAATTTTGTGAACTCTATAGTTTTTCGATGCACTAGTTCTCTAAGAAGTAAACTGGCCATTGAGAACATTTGTAGTCTTCCCAACTACACTTGTGAAGCTCATGGGTATGGTTTAAGTGTAATTAAGGCAAATGATTTTTATCATTTTATATTTTATGATTTTTGTCACATCCCCATTCCCAAATGATGTAGTTGCCTGATGAAGATGGTGTCTCTTTATAACAAGTGTTATTGTCATCTTAACAAGACCTGAAAGGGTAGTTGTAATTAAGACCTGAAAGGGCATGTTGTAATAACGAACATGTCTCTTGAGGTAACCTTTGGGGGTTTGACCCATGGCATTTATACCTGGGGTTAGAGGTCATGCCAACATGGAGTTGCAAAGCTTGGAGAGGCGAGTAACAGAAGCTGAGTGAAGCGAGAAAAGAAGGGATTGACCCACCCTTCTGGTTGAGTTATAGGCCTAACTGTGGTGGCAGTGCTAGATTGCCTCTAAGGGATAGATGCCAAAGGAAGAAAACCCCAAGGAAAACTCTCATAACACAAACCAGATACACTTTCCCATATCAATAAACCATTCTTTTCTTTCTTTTTTTGCATTTTTTTCTATTATTTCCTTTATACATAATGCTGAATATCACTTATATTTCACATTGGTATATTTTCTTTATATGCATAATGTCTGATATATCGTATATTTGACATTTGCCATGACATCTCGGGACGGGATGTCACAATTGGTATTAGAGCAAACCATGACCGAAGGATCATTCAGAACCATGGGCCAAACTACAGCATGAACTTGATGATGAATCTTGAAGCCACAACACATGGAAAGCCATTAATCATCACCGAATGAACCATATATTTGTGATGCAAGTCAAAAGACACCTTTCCATTGACTTCACGAACAATGGATCAAGCATCTAGATCCCAGCAACCAACAAAATTTCTTTCATGGATATCATTAATTGATGAAGATTTGATCACACCTCATCAAAATTCATCAATTATAAGAGATATTGGTTAGATAATGATACATCGGTCCAGGTACCTTTTATCCATTTTAATATTATAATTATTAATTAATTAGGGCCATTGCTAAATTTCTTTCAAGAAAGTTAGTAACCATGACCTAAATGATTTTATTTTGTTGAAATTTACTATCCAAATAATCTAGAATATTCCAAGTTACCATATGTTAGCCTAGAAATGTCAATCCAACAAAATAGGTTAATTTGGTTTTTTTAAATCTTGAAACATCAACTTTATTTTTGAACCCCTAAAACTATATCCAATGCATAGTACTCGTTGAGGTGACTCCAACGGTACAAATTTTATCTCAATTGGATTTACGGTTTAAGAGATATTGATATTTAAAGTTTTTCATTATATGTGTATTAAGATAATATTAAATTATTATTTTATTATTTTAACAAAAAAAAAATTCAAAATTTTAAGGTTAGAAATCAACCTAGAATTGCCATTTGCTCCTATCAAGCCCTTACCCTATCATTGGCCCAACAACCAAGTCAACTGTCAAGGCAAATTGAAATAAAATAATAATAATAAATTTATTTCAAAAAAAAAAACTAACTAACTTTAATTTTGAATGGGAGGTCATGGGTTCAAACGCAAGCTCCCACAAGTTTGATTAAAACAAATCAAGCATGAGATCTCAGGTTCAAACCCAAGCCCCAATACTTTATTATATATAATATTTTTAAAAAATAAATAAATAAAATAAAATAATAATTAAAAAAATTTTACCAACTGCAGGCAGCCGTAAGCCTGCTACCAGCAGTGGCCAGGCCGATGGCAGGCTGTGATTCCAGAAGGTTGGCCCAAGGGCCCCAAAAAAGAAACAAAAAAACAAAAAACAAAAAAAAAAACACCCACACGCGTGACACTATGCCCGCCCGCCACGTCGCTACTTCCCTAACACCGCGCCTGCGTGCCTCTGCTGCTACCTTCGCCCTGCCAAAAAAAAATAATTCATTTAAAAAAATCAAACTAATAAAAAAAAGAGTGATAAAAAAAATAATTCATTTAAAAAAATCAAACTAATAAAAAAAAGAGTGATAAAAAAAATAATTCATTTAAAAAAATCAAACTAATAAAAAAAAGAGTGATAAAAAAAATAATTCATTTAAAAAAATCAAACTAATAAAAAAAAGAGTGATAATAAAATAAAAAAGGGGTACATAAAATAATCGCGCTCGCGTACCTCCGCTGCCATCATGAAACCCTTTGGCCGCCATCATGAAACCCTTTGGCCGGTGCCACAACGTCCACGCCGTTATATTTTTCGCTGTCTACCTGCCTGCCTGCTGAACGCATCACCCATCACTACCACCCTCGCTGCCCATCACTGCCTCTCGTGCCGTGTATCACCACCTCCAAGATCGCCATCACTACTTCCACGGCCACTGCCATTCACAACAAAACAGTAAATTCTACTCCGTTATAACGGAAAATTTTTAATTGTGTATCAATTGACGAAAAATTTTAAAATTTTCCTTAATTAACGAAAAATTTTAAATTTTATCGTTAAACTATTAGCTTAAATTAGGAACTTATAAAAATAATTTTTAAAATTAAAATTTTGTGCACCGGTAGCAATTGAGATAAAAATTCCACAATTAAGTGCACCTACTTTGGAGTAGAACTGGGATGGGTGACCTCTTAAGAAGTCTATTTTGTTTTTGCACAAAATGTCTTAGACTTCAGAAGCCATAACTTTTGATTTTGAAAACCTTTTTTAGCAAACGAAGAGTTGTTTCTTATACTTTTTAACCTTTTGGACACAATGGTGAAGTCAGATCCATCCTAGGAAATTCTAAAAATTGGGTTTTACTTGTTGCCTAATATAGTGTCTTGAGATCATTAAAAGTTTAATTTTCACACAACTTGAGCATACCATGTTCATTTTCAACATATGAATAATCATTTCTAACATTTTTCACCCTTTTAAACTCAATGGTGAGATCACCATATAATTCAATGGTATTATAAATTCAACATTTTAAGTTTTAAGATTTAATGCATAACCCTTGCAAATAGTCTTAAGTTCACTATGGCATGTCATTAGTTACACTGCCAAAGTTAGTGTTTTCAAGGGGGGTAGAAAGGTTATAAAAAATAATATAGTTAAATATTACTAAAAATCAGGTAATGTAATTATATATTACTAAAATTAGATAATATAGTTACATATTACTAAAATTATATGATGTCGTTAACTATTAGTTATTTAGTTGATGTAGTTGATGTATTAGTTGAAGAATTAGTTTTAAAAAATAGAATAATCTTCAACCGTCAAGAAAAAGGTATATTAATCCATCCTGTAATCAAAACATAGGGCAAAATAACATGGAGTCACAAAATCTTGTTTCAACGAGTATGATACTCATGAAGAGAAATGATCTAGACAAGAATCCAAGAATAGGAATGAAAGTTGTAACATACAACATGCTTGCAAGATCTTTAGTAAGTGAGAAACAATATCCACTATGTCCATCATGGGCCTTGGATTGGCATGAATATCGATACCCACGTATCTTAGTAGAATTAAAAGATTTGGATGTTGATGTCTTATACTTACAAGAAATCTTACCATGGGAATTTTTATATTATTTTCAACCAAATTTGGAAAAAATGGGATACAAAGGTATTTATAAGCAAAAAGGTTTTTATGGAAGTTCTTTTTTTGAGTCGTACAAATTAGCATATTTTAGGAATTACAACATGGATGGCTGTGCAATCTTTTATAAAGAAGCCAAGTTTGAATTGGTATAAAGATTTGAATGGAGTTTAGAAAATTTGATTTTTGAAATTCCAGAACTTCAAGCAATGGGAAAGAAAGAATAGTCAAGATTTTGGAAAAATCACATAGCCCTAGTAGTGATTCTAAAAGTTCATCTATCAAAAAGATGTGTATGCGTGGTTAACACACATTTAATTGCCAAACTAACATGTTCAAATGTTAGACTTTGTCAAGGAGCATACTTGATCAAGCAAATAGAAGAAAGTTTGAAGAAGAAATTATTCCTAAGTTGTACCAATTCAGTTCCATTTATTCTTTGTGGAAACTTTAATGCCAAAGTTGGAAGTAGTGTTTATCAAAGTTGGATCTATAAAGAAATCTTTGGAAGATGAACATGACTTGAAGAAGATGTTTCCATCAATTCAACATGCAATTCCATTAGCTAGTGCATATTTTGCTTATTTTGAATCTTTAGTATATCAATTAGATTCTAAAATTTAGGAACATATAATGTTGATGGATAGCGCTCATCATGAACCACAGTTTACAAATTATTCTACAATGATTAATGAAGACGGGTCAACAACATTCTTCATTGAGACTTTGGATTATATTTGGTATGATACCTGATTCTGTCAAGTTACCAAGTTACTAGAGTTGATTTCTAAAGAAGAAGTTGAGAAGAATCAAGATCAAGCTTTGCCATCATGAACAAGACCGTTTGATCACATACGACTTATGGTAGAATTACAGCTACTCTCATCAGTTCATAAGGTTGATTAAGATCAAGAAGTATCTCACTCTTACTTTTATTTGATGATCTTATTATTTTATTCATTGCTTAATTTATATTTCAATTAGATTAATAAAATATCTAAGGAAATGCAAGTTGGGAATAAAGAATTTGCCTTGCCTTCACTTGGATAACCATATATGAGTTGCACATTGTGTGACCCTAGTTAGAACTAGTGATTGGTACTTGGTAGATCTTTAATTCACTTCTTATCATTATCTTGGAAAATGAAGTAAGTATCATGAAAGTAATATTTAATTTTCCATATAATTTTTCTCACATATATCATATTTGTATAATAAGCAAGAAATAACTTCCAGATCAAAGGAGAAATCAAATTATTAGAGCACAAGATCATGAAAGAAAAAAAAGGAGCTAGAAGAAGATAGAGAACATTGATTCATTCAAGGATGAATGAAACCTAAGGGGGGTAGATTGTCACATCCCCATTCCCAAATGATGCGGTTGTCTAATGAAGATGGTATCTCTTCATAATAAGTGTTATTGTCATCTTAACAAGACCTGAAAGGGTAGTTGTGATTAAGACTTGAAAGGGCATGTTGTAATAATGAATGTGTCTCTTGAGGTAATTTTTGAGGGTTTGACCTAAGGAATTTATACTGGGGGTTAGAGGTCATGCTAGCATGGAGTTGCGGAGCCTGGAGAGGTGAGTAATAGGAGCTGAGTGAAGCAGAACAAGAAGGGGATTGACCCATCCTTCTAGTCGAGTTATAGGTGATGAGTGGCGAGGTACCCCTATACTCAACCATACTAATACGAGCATTTCATGCACGATCTGGTCGAACTCCAAGGACTAAGTGCTTACGCGCCTTAATGGAACACTCAGGGTTAATCAATCATTGTCTTCCCAAAATTACTTGTATTGTCACGGTTGTATGGTTAAGTAAGCTTGAGGTATATGATTTTTGTCGCTTTTATATTTTTTATGTCTTATGCTAATAAAGGAGAGGGAGAGAGAACTAAGTGGATGATTAACTATTCATTAACTAGTTTCTAAATGTTCCTAACACCAGTATCCATTCCCACTTACTGTACACATCCTGAACTAGTGCAACGCTGCTGGGATTACCAAACACTAATCATTACTAGGTTATCAAGTGCTACACGCATGCTCAAAGCAGTCGTACTAAGTGTATTTACCTAAGAGGGTTGAAGGTTGAGAGAGATATTAATTAACTAGGAAAGCATTAAATAATAATTACCACTAATTAATCTATTCTATATGCTACAAGGTTTATCATAAAGTTCATCTTTATTGCCATACAAAAAATTGTGCTCAAGTATAAATTGTTCGAATAAAGATCTGTTCACTCTATGACTCCTACTACGGGAACACAAAAATAATTCTAACTCTGGAATGACTAAACTACAAGAATCTGTCTAAGGGTCTAAGTCTAACTCCCCTGGAACTAAGGGTACCGCCTCTTATTTATAGAAGATTAGGCAAGACGCGATATCGCGTGGTGGATGCGATATCACATACGCAATATCGTAGCTCATCATACCCCCATGACTGAATGAAAACTAGTCCTCAAGTTCCTTACAAAATATTGGAAAGGTATGGGATTATTGACTTGAATGACAACTAATGGTGAATGGGATGATGTGTGAATGGATCAACATTACAATACATGACAACATTAGTGTTCATGACTACAAGAGTGAAAATTATACACAATTGACATCTAGCCTTATTTGGTAGCTGAGAGAGAAGAGAGAAAAGGAGAAGATGTGTTGCTGCCAATGCCAAGATTGCACCTTCCATTGTCCATCCATAACTGCACCATCAATCTTGTTCTTTGCACAACTGTTCTAGCACCAATCCATCCTGAGTGTTTCCTCTAGATCCAGTCCATTGTTGTATGATTGTCATCTACACACACAACACAATCACATATGAGAAAGGATAAGTAAATCACAATACAGTTGATACCTTGCCTCGATGTAAGGTCCATTGGCTAAGTTGTGATATGGCCAATACGGATTCTATAGATATAACACTGGTGACTACCCAAGGTGTAGGGGTTAGGAAAAATTGAAAAAATTGGACCAGGGCCCCCATGACTAAGAGCGATCCTCCAGTAGCGATAAAATGGAAAAAGATAAGGAATAAGAAAGATGAAGAAAAAGAAACAATGGCAACGCCAATAAAATAGATGTCAGAGATGGGATTGAACAAAACAAATGTTGATTGCGGGAATGTTTAAGGGAAAGAAGTTAACTGATGCACCAAATAGGAATGCCAGTGGGTCCTCCCCAAAGCAGGATCATGCCCTTTATGCCCTGAAAAACCCACATTTAAAGAGTCTGTAGGTTCTGGAAATGTCATTTGGGAGCAAGAGTTAATGACTTAACCCCAAGAATTCACCAAAGAGAAAACAATGCATCAACCAAAATATAGACTACTGATACAATTGGCAATGAGGTGGAAAATGGAGAAAGAATGATGAGGAGAAGAGAATGGAATGGAGTCCCAAGAACAAGGTGGTGTATAGTCCCTTGTGTATTTATGATTAATGTGACTGAGTAGATCTCATGCCAAATCTAGCCTCAAACAATCCACATCCAGTGACTTTGCATTAATACACTTGGACAATCCATCCACTTGAAGTAACAAGAATGCTTCCGCCAAAGAGTCACCACCATTCAGAGGAAATGAGAAAGCAAAAAGTAGGAAGCGAGAGAGGGCCTTAGTTAGAGGGAACATGTTCATTTAGTTCCATAACCAGTGCTTGTAGCCCAGATGATTATTTTGTCTAAGGGATGTGCTTTGAATTCTCACTATTTTTTATTTTTATTTTTTTCGTGAGAACCACACCATGCAAAGACTTATTTTTATTGGCTCAGCTTCCTGAAAATGGAGCAATGTTAGAATGGTAAGGAAAACTCAAGAAGAAAACATCCAAGCACCTAAGAGAATAGCTAGCACAAATGCATCAAATCCCCTTAAAGTCACACCCTTTTCAGTCCTTAAGTCCTTCTTTAGTTTGAGAAATGCCCAATCACCAATTTGTTAATAGTTTTATTATTAAAGAAAGGGACTGTATAGTTCCAAGCCAAGAGAGACCATAGAAATTCATGGATGTATGGATGACGTGGATTCATTGCCTGTTATATCAAAAGAACCATACCTTAGTATCAACATTATATTTTAAAGGTAAAAACTAAACATTAGCAATCAATAGAATACAGTTCATACCCCCATTATGAGCACTTATTAGGTGATGAATCTAACAAAACAAAAACAACAAAAAAAGACAAAACAAGAACAAAAACAAAAAATAAAAATAAAAAAAACAAACAATCACATAAAAAAATGAAAAAGCATCAACGATGTTGCAAAAAAAAAACAAGAAAAGTTAAAGAAATTTGTAAAACAAAAATGTGTAAAATAAAAACTTAGAAAGGAATGGAGGGCTTTAAATAGTTAGCAGGGCTGGCCGTCTCCCCCATGACTCAATTGGAAGGAGGAGATCTAAAATACTGAGCATGGTCATCCCTTCTTAGAGGTATTGTGTGCACTGACTGTTCTAAATTCATGGAAAGGTTTGGTGTGTTGCACATTGACTAACAATCTCTTATTAAAGATCTTGTTTGAATTTTTTAGAAATTTCCAACTTCCCCTAGTTGATGTTTTCAAGGTTAATGTTTGGAAGTTGGCAATGGACTTGCTCTAGTGCATCTATGCTTTCAATATAAGCACAATTTATTCCCTGAATTAGTTCCCTGCACGTTAGTGAGTTGCTCTCTTGATCAGCTATCAACCATTGGGTGTCTTCTTTTTCTGTGGCTACTACATACAGGAACTTTTGTATGTTAATGTCTTGTGCATACCGGTTGCATACAGGCAATGCTAAACTTTGCACAACCCATGATCTCTACACACAATTGCACCTTGTATCACTGTATGCGATGCATGGAACCTTCTTCTTCTCGATATTTCCAAAAGTGTTCTCCTTAGATATTTCTAGGGAAAGATCGTAGATTCCTATGAGTGCATCTATAGTACTTAGCCATGCCCTTCCCATTATTATTGGGAAGTTCCCTTTACCGTTATTCACTTGTATCACTAGGAAATCAACTGGGTACGACCACCCACACATAGTGATGATGATGTCCTCCACCAGTCTCAAGGAAATAGTGATGGACTTGTTGGCCAGCTCTAGGCAAATATTTCTCTTCTTTAATGGAGGCAGGTTCTAGGCTTTGTACATTTCTTGTGATATTAAGTTGACTCCAGAACCTAAGTCCAGAAGAGCTTTGCATGGCTCATTCCTAGCGATTTGGAGATAGATTAGAGGGCTTCTAGGATTAGAGAATTTTTTGGGAAGGTGGCCAACCTTGATCCAATTAGTTATGACATGTGTTAATATAACCGTATGCGTTGAGCTCAGTGTTTGGTTCGAAGGGAGCTCTAAAGCCTTGTTTGATGAGGAGGTGTTTAGAGGTTCAACTGCTTGTGGTTGTAAGGGCTTGGTTGAACTATTGGTTTTGAAGAAAGGTTTTTTCTTCATATGGTTGTCAGAACCAACAAGGGGTTGAGGATTCATAGCCCTTGTGGCATTGCGTTGCTGTGGTTGAGTAGGGAGTTCCCCTTGCATTGCTGGAGCAAGTGGTAATGGAGCTATCGGTGTGAGAGCCACAGAAGGATTTAAAGGATGGTATGTTTGTGGGATATCTTCCCTAGGAGAAGGAGTTCTATAATACTCACAAGCCTAGTAGTGATGTTGTGGTGTAACGTGACTAATAGATTCATGTGGAGAGATTGGATGTTGCACGTAGTAGCCATATGGGTTAGGTTGCTAGTAGGGGTATTTTTACCTTGGTGGTGGCATCCCCCATGACTGTGTGTATTGCCATTGTTGATGTTGCTCAATGGGTTGTGGTCGAGTTCCACTTCAATAATATGTTGAAGGTTGGTGGAACTGCCTTGTGTTACCTTGGGGATAAGGTAACCATCGAGGTGCTTGCCGTTTATTTAGTCATAGGTTGAGTGCATACACCCTAGACTCTTGTAGATGTGAGATCACTGGGCAACATCCCTTAGGATGGTAATATTGGCATATCTTGGATCCACCATCATTATCCATGTCTGAATCCACAACCTCTTCTGTGATGGCCATTTTGCCCTTACCCTTGTTACGTGCATTTTCCACTTCTCTCTTTTCTTTTTCTCGCAATCACTACCTCGCTCCCTAAACTCCTCTAAAATTTTAAAAACAATTTCAAACCTACTATCTAGGGAGTCCCACATTTGGTCTACCTTTGTTGATACTTCTGTTGTTAACTTTTGGAAAGGCAAAGTTTTCCTATTCACCATCTCTTTGAGTGGTGACTCTTCTTCCTCCTCACAAAATCTCACTCCTCTTTTTTGGAGGGAAGGATCTTGGTTGTATTGTTCCACACTTTCTCTCTTTTGTAGCTCACCTTCTTCTTTGGCTACTTGCTCTAGCAATCTATGAATTTGATGAGACCTAAGCTCCGATAACCTTCCTTGGGCATACGTCCTAAGGGTTCTTCTTGTTTCATACCTAAGTCCATCCACGAGATGGCATAGTTGATCTTGCTACGAATAACCATGGCCAGGGCAACGATGTAACAGTGCGGAATAGCGACCCATGGCAGCATCCAAGGGTTCATGATTTCCTTGCTTCCATCCTTGGATTTGCTTCTATAGGCTAGACACTTGGGAGTATGTTTGGTACTTATCATTGAACAGTTCTAACATTGTACTCCACCTCTGAATGGATTTTGGTTCTAAGGACCAGTACCAGCTTTCAGCTTCTTTCACTAGTGTCCTTGGGAACAACTTCAATTTTTGCCATTCATTTTCTATGTTTTGCAAGGCACATGTATCATGGAATGCTTGTAAATCATTTTGAGGATCAACGTTGTATCCCCCTTCAGATCGTGGGATGTTGTTCATGTCTAACCTCTTGATCCTACTATCCTTTTGGTGCCTTGTTGGAACTCTTCTAGCCTCTGTTATATCTAGCATGCTTCTAGTTGTGAGTAGAGGTTCTTCATGATCATCTTTTTCATAGCATCTATGGTGTCTACATGGTTTCCTACTCTCCCTTCTTCTATGCCTTGATTCCTTAGAGTGCCCTCATCCTCATTCTCAACTGTCTCATCAATGTTTTTCACTTTGTTTTCATTTATCCTCACGATTGGTTTCCCTATGACTGTGTCTGGACACTGAAGGAGAGGGTGAAAGTGATGATGAAGGTGAAGAAGAAGGAGAACCATCGCCATGATGGTGTTTTCTATCTCCTCTTTGGTGGTCTCAGCCTCGATCGTGATCATGATCAGAATGTCCACCCTTATCATGTGTTTATGTTCCTTTGCTGAACACTTTGTGTTCATGGGTATCAAAACCAAGGTTGCGAATAGTGGAGTGGATGTTCTGATACACTACCTCTTAACCATTGTCAAGATGAGGAACATCGTTTCGTGGGGAACCTGTTGAAGCAGGTTCACCATCCTCAATTTCACTCAAAACATGTAGAGCGTTATGGGGCCATTTACTCTTCAAAGATGTATGGTATCCTGTTGCAAGTCCCTTTGATGTTGCACTTCTATGGGATGATAGTCCCTTGTTTCATGCTCACATGCAACTTATTCTACATATAAAAGTGGCATGCCTATTCATGTGAGAGCACGAATGAGCATGTTGGGGACCGATCAGTCTAGAGGCAACACTATGTTACCCTTCAGGTCTCTTCAACACAATTGTTCATCTTGGTGGAGAATAAAGGTGAAATTGGGTACATACTCATCTAGATGAGTATATACCACATGAAACTTTTGAGGATCTAGCGAATCTTGGTTACATGTATTATGTCGCCGCTGCCTCTTATGTTAGTCCTAGGTGGTGAAGTGCTCTTATGCAAAGAAGAAGATATTTTGTCTTGTTCGGTGTGCGATGTACCATTGTCTTATCTTTCTTTGATTAACCCTAAGGGTTCATTCTAATGTTCCAATGATATGAATGATTTCCTATGTTCTACATAGCGCACAAACAACTAAGTCCTCGGCAACGATGCCAATGATGAGTGGCGAGGTACCCCTACACTCAACCATACAAATATGAGCATTTCACACATGATCTGGTCAAACTCCAAGGACTAAGTGCTTATGGGCCTTAATGGAACACTTAGC
>MNCI01000556.1:331370-395937 GCA_015680685.1 Gnetum montanum | reverse complement strand
CTCCCCCTCTCCTTTATTAGCATAAGACATAAAAAATATAAAAGTGNTGTATGGTTAAGTAAGATTGAGGTATATGATTTTTATCACTTTTATATTTTTTATGTCTTATGCTAATAAAGGAGAGGGGGAGAGAACTAAGTGGCTAAATTATATTAACTATTCATTAACTAGTTTCTAAATGTTCCTAACACCAGTATCCATTCCCACTTGTCATACACATCCTGAATCAGTGCAACACTGCTGGGATTACCAAACGCTAATCGTTACTGGGTTACCAAGCGTTACACGCATGCTCGAAGCGGTCGTACTGAGTGTATTTACCTAAGAGGGTTGAAGGTTGAGAGAGATATTAATTAACCAGGAAAGCATTAAATAATAATTAACACTAATTAATCTATTCTGTATGTTGCAAGGTTTATCATAATGTTCATCTTTATTGTCGTACACAAAATTGTGCTCAGGTACAAATTGTTCGAATAAAGATCCATTCACTCTATGACTCCTACTGCGGGTACATAGAAATAATTCTAACTCTGGAATGACTAAACTGCAAGAATCTGGCTAAGGATCTAAGTCTAACTCCCCTGGAACCAAGGGCACCACCTCTTATTTATAAAAGATGAGGCAGGACACAATATCGTGTATGCGATATCACGTGGTGGATGCGATATTGCGTACGCGATATTGCAGCTCATCAATAGGCCTAACTATGGTGGTAGTGCTAGATTGCCTCTAAGGGATAGATGCCTAAGGAAGAAAATCCCAAGGAAAACTCTCATAGCACGATTTGGATACCCTTTTCATATCAATAAAGCATTCTTTTCTTTCTTTTTTTTGCATTTTTTCTATTATTTTCTTTATACATAATGCTGAATATCACTTATATTTCACATTGGTATATTTTCTTTATATGCATAATTTCTAATATATCGTATATTTGACATTTGCCATGACATGTAGGGATGGGATGTCACAGTTTTGGTGCTTGAAATAAACTAGATAGAGAATAAAGTAATTTAATATCTACTTTAATCTAATTGGCTAACTATTGTTCAACTAGTCCTATAATAAGTATCCAATCCCACTTTCCATACACATCTTGAACACATATAATGTATCTAGGATTACCAAACATCATACGTATGCTCAAAGTAGTTGTATTTATGTGTTTTTTAATCACTATTTAGCTTATCTTGCTTAATTACTTAATGTGCTTAATTACTAAAGAACATTGCATAAATAACTAAAAACATTAAATGCATGAATAAAACATTTAAGCCATTCAAATTGATATAAGGTTTATCAAGAAACTCATCTTTATTGATGCACACATTACTATGCTCAAGTACAGCAGTGCTCAAATAAAGATCCCTACACTCAATGAGTCCTGCTATGAGCACATAGTAAAATATTTTAACTTTTGAATATAAAACCTAAAATAGGTTTGCTACAACTATCCCCAAGATCCCCTAGACATGGTGGATTGACATATATTTATAGGTAAGAACTAGCCTTGCATCAACGAGGCCATGTCAATGCATCAATGGTGCCTAGTTAACATGGCCTAGTCGATGGGACCTAGTAGATGAGACCTCGTCGATGTAGTTGTTGAATACCCCTATTCTTAAGCATATGAATCACGAAGCATTCATGTACTATTTGGTCAAATTCCACAGACTATAGTTTTCTAGTGCACTAGTTCTCTAAAAATTAAACTGGGCATTAAAACCATTCATTGTCTTCCCAACTACACTTGTGAAACTCAACGGTATGGTTTAAGTGTAATTAAGGTAAATGATTTTTATCATTTTATATTTTATGATTTTTATGCTTGAAATAAACATGATAGAGAATAAAGTAATTTAATGTCTACTTTAATCTAATTGGCTAAGTATTGTTCAACTAGTTCTAGCATAAGTATTTGGTCCCACTTTCCATACACATCCTGAGCACATATAACATTTCTAGGATTACCAAACATTATACGTATGCTTGAAGTGGTCATATTTATGTGTTTTCTTAATCACTATTTAGCTTATGTTGCTTAACTACTTAATTAGTTTAATTACTAAAGAACATTGCATAAGTAATTGAAAACATTAAATGCATAAATAAAAAATTTAAGCTATCCAAAAAGCTGCAAGGTTTATTAAGAAGTTCATCTTTATTGCCACACATATTACTATGCCAAGGTACAATATTGCTTGAATAAAGATCCCTACACTCAATAAGTCTTGATGTGAGTACTAAGGAAAATATTCTAACTTTTAAATATAAAACATACAAGAGGTTTTCTACAACTATCCCCCAAGATCCCATTTATTTATAGGCAAGAATATGCCCTACATCGACAGGGCTATCTCAATGCATCAAATAATGCATCAACAGGGCCTAGTCGACGTGGCCTAGTTGACAAGGCCTCATAAATGTAGCCAATTGATGATCAAGTACACATATTCTCAACCATATGAATCATGAAGTTTTCATGTGCTATTTGGTCAAATTACTCAAACTCTATAGTTTTTCAATGAACTAGTTCTCTAGAAAGTAAATTGAACGTTAAAAATGTTTATTGTCTTCCCAACTACACTTGTGAAACTCAAGGGTATGGTTTAAGTGTAATTGAAGTACATAATTTTTATTATTTTATATTTTATGATTTTGGTGCTTGAAATAAACAAGATAGAGGATAAAGTAATTTAATGTCTACTTTAATCTAATTAGCTAACTATTGTTTAACTAGTCCTAACATAAGTATCAAATCCCACTTTCCATACACATCTTGAACACATATAATGTTGCTAGGTTACCAAGCATTAAGCACTATTGGGATTACCCACCATTATATGTATGCTTAAAGTGGTTGTATTTATGTGTTTACTTAATTACTATTTAGCTTATCTCACTTAATTACTTAATTTAGCTTAATTACTAAAGAACATTAAATAAATAACTAAAAACATTAAATTCATAAATAAAACATTTAAGCTATCCATAATGATGCAAATTTTATCAAGAAGCTGATCTTCATTACTGCACACACTACCATGCTCATGTACAACAATGCTCGAATAAAGATCCCTATACTTAATGAGTCCTACTACGAGCACTTAGGAAACTATTCTAACTTTCGAATGTAAAAACTACAAGAGCTTTGCTACAACTATCCCCTAACATCCCCTAAACATAGTAGGTTGACATATATTTATATGCAAGAATAGGCCTTGCATCAATAGGGCCATGTCAATGCATCAAACAATGCATCAACAAGACCTAGTTGATGTTGCCAATTCGCAACTCAGCATACCCCTGTGACTGAATGAAAACTCATCCTCGAGTTCCTTACAAAATTTGTAAGGTATGGGATTATTAACTAGCACATGACACAACAAAAATAACATGATAAAACTAAGTGCTTGAGTGTATGGATCAACAAAATTACAAATTTATGGTGTTCACAACACAAAATTGAACACCAAAAAAAAATTGGATAACACATCCTTTGATGGCATGAAGCCAATTGAAAAGATCATATGATCCTAGGCAGTGGAGGATCCTAAGGCTTTGATAGACCTTCTCCAACTTCAAGCGTATGCAACGATTGAGGCTATTGTGGCTATCCTACTCCTACTACAACTTCTAGTGAAAGATAGAAAGTATTCAACAATGATTTCATCTTCACCTCCTTACTCTTGGGATCATGCATGGTCCACACAACTTCACCAATGTGGGTTGAAATGGGTACATTCCAAGGACAAAGTATTGTTGGGAACAGCTCCTTAGCATTGATGAACCAGGTAGCAAATTATTTGCTCAGGACATCAAATACCTTGATTTCATTTTGTAGATCTTGGTAATCATTCATTCTTCTAGATAAGTTCTCAGTAGTTGATTATTGATTAGTGAATCTTGCCTTGAGAACTTTAAGTTCAGCATCTACCATCACAACTCTTGCTTAGTATTCTTGTGGTGCTCGAACTTGTCCTCATATAGCAAGTATGAACTAGCCACTTGCTTTTCAAGTTCTAACCATGATCATTTGGTAGTTAGCATTGTTACATTTGTGAATTGTAGATTGGCTAGTTTTACATATTTTTTCATTTCTTCGATTTGTAACTCCTTTATGCAAATCTCTACTTACTTTTAGGCATCTATCCCATCAATGATAAGCTACCATACTTCTCTTCCATACTAGAGTTGCTGGAGGGCCTTATTTACTTTCACCTTAGCCACTTGGATATGTTTCTCATTCACCTCCTTTTGTAGGCCAACCTGGTCTCTATAGTGATTCTTAACTCTCTCAAATTTGAGAGTCTCATTTTTTTAGGTGGTAATTTCAATAGCAGATTTCTAGCATAAGGCACGAACTTCCTCCATAGAGAGATTATGATTCTCTATTGCTAATCTCCTCAAATTTGTATTTGCTTTGGCTAGCTATTCCTATTGTTAATGAATGAATTCTTACATCTATTTTTTTGTGCATCAACACTTCACAAGCAATGGTTTTCTTATGATCAACGTTTCATTTTCTTGGTGCATCTAAAACAAGTCTTTTTTAACTGAATAGGTCTTTGCTTTAGATATAGACTACTTAAAGATGGTCATTATCATTCCTTCCTCAACTTGTTGTAATCACTCCTAAAGCTGCTAAAAAGCTTCATCTCTTGTTATTACAGGGTTGAGGAGTCCAAGATAGTAAAATAGGCACACAATTCAACAACCTCCATGAACAAGCGTTGGTTTTGTACTTGAGTTATTTCAAGTTGTCCTTCTAGAATGATACATTTTCCTTTTGCTTCAAGCAACTCTAATCGGGTTGCATTAATGTTATCCAAAAAATCAAAGATGTCCAAAATCAGTTGCCCAATCCCCACTAGTTGATCTAGTAACTCCTCATGCTAGGCTGCACTCAATTTTTCACTAAAAGTTACTACAGATTTCTACACATCTCTAACTATAGACATGTCTAGGATAGACAATGTAGGTGAATTAAATACCCTATTGATTTTTTTTTTTGGCAACCACTTTTGCAGCTATCTCCTATCCTTGCCCCTTTGCCCTCCTCCAAGTACACCAAAAAGGGGGCAACTATACTACATCACTAATATAGTTTCCCCCTTGCCCTCCTCAAAGTGCACCAAAAATGAGGCATCATTCTTAGAGATTTCTAGGAATAAATGTTATTGAGAGAAAGATACTATCACCTCTTAAGCATTAGCATTTGACCTAGCAGGTAGCTGCATTCATTAGGCTGAAAATGTTGATCCATATCCCTCCATATAACTAATTGTTTAAGCCACTTCATTAAGGCTACTCATTCTAAGTTGGTACACAAATGGATCTTGACCACTCATTCCCACTTAGTGCTACTGCTATTGCAAGAGCTACTCTAGGATTTTATGTAGGTGCTCAATGGTAGTGCAAGCTTCTCGCAGTATTTCCTAAGTAGGTGGTGAAGGTGGCAGTTGTCACTCCTCTTATATAGACATGGCAGGCATCTTATCCTTCATCATTTTGGACTAAAAGATAATGGAACTATGCTTAATTTTTTTGTTAACATAGTAGAATATCCCTACCTTTTTGCAAATTTTTCTGATAAGGCATAGGAAGGGAAGGGTTTTCCTTCAACATTCATTCTCTTTAAAATTATTTTCTATCTCTAAATAGATTAATTATGAAAGGCTTGCTAAAAAAAATTTCTATTTAGAGCAACACATGCTCAGGTAAAGAAGGTAGTCACCTTATTGAGCCTCACCATCAAATTAAGATAATAGGTTGCTATCTTAAAGTATATGTGCTCTGCCGGTGTGAGCACATCAAACTCCTTTGGTCAACCTCGTAACACCACTAGGTCCACTTCTTTTTTTCCTCTGGATCAAATTTTGTAGAAATTTTTTTCTAGTTGTATTCCAAAATCAAGCAACCCAAGAGCTTACATGATGGCTTTAGCCAAGTAGAACATCTAAATGTCCTTAATCTTCATAGTGGAACCTACCTTTTTGTTGTTGCAGAAGAGGTATATCTCTTTCATGTACAACTCTCTAATGAAAGTGATGAGTGGCCACATGGGAGAGGTTTGCAATTGTGTCTTTACCTCTACTGGAGAATTCTCTAAGAATGGCTCAAAGTTCAAGTCTTGAAGAACTAAGTGTTGGACATCATAGGGCCTGATTATGTCAAGGTAGAATTATGTCAATGTGATCTCATGTCTTGGTATGGGCTATGGTGGCTCTCCTTGTTATGATTGTTCTATTATAGCCTCTTCCATGGGCATTTGTTGAACTGATTCCACTTTGGACTCCTCCTGAAGAGGTCCCATTGCATTGGTTTCTTCTACCTATCCTTGGGCTTATACTTACTGGCCCCTTCTAGCTCTAGGTCATTTCTTCCTTTGTTGAGATGGTCCTCCCTCTTGTGGTCATTTCAATCTTAGTGCCATTTGTAATCCTAGCATGACCATGGATTAGCAATTATTATGTAATGTGAAATAATTAGGATACCTTATCTTGATAGGAAAGTTACACCTAGCTAAGTTGTGATTACTGCTAATTTAATCAATTTTAATCATTAGTTTATTAATATTTTGATATTAATAAGTGATTATAGTCATGCCAGAGGTTGTTAAATGGATAAACTCTCAAAAATTAATGGTTTACTATCATTGTATTCATTAATGGATGGGGGCAAAATTTTCATCATAAACATTAAGGTTTGCAACCCCCATGACTAAGAGCTTACCACCAATAGCTACAGGATTGAAGAATGGAGTGATTTGGACAAACGGTCTAAAAGTATTGGGCTCTAAAACATGGCAAAAGTTCCTCTCTCGTTGTGAAGAAAATGATAAAAATTTCAAATTGTTTAGTGGTATTTATATATTTTTTTCATTTCGTCGATCGGGCCTAATCAACAAGGTCCCATCAATTGGGTTAGCTAAGTCGACTAGGCCTAGTCAATGCAGTTGTTGACCACCATTGACTTTGTGAAAACATGGAAAATGTAAAGAGTTTTTGAGTGAAATGGAGATCAAATGGAAGCTGAAAAAGCCATGAACATGATGAAAATAGTAGAAGAGGATGTTAGCGTTCAGAAAATTGAGAAAATGACTAGAGAATAAAATTTTATGAAATTTTAAGGAGCACAAAGTTGGATGCACAATGGGGCACATGAAAGATATGATTACAACAATGTCTAAGGTAAAGAGCTTAACTATCCAAACTAAGATATATGCAAGTGGGTCCTCCCCATAGTAGGTACATGCACTTTTTACCCTTGCATAACCTCAACTAAGGAGTCTTTTTGTCCCATAGTTGATTAATGGTTATGAAAAGTTAAGAGCCAACCTGGAAGAATCTATCCAAGAATTCCAACATGTCAAACTAAGACATCAAGAATAAAATGGAAACTAGTAATGAGGTGAGTGATGGATAACATAAGTAGATGATTGAGAGGATAGAATGAAGTCCCAAATCATGCTCACATGAAGTCCCTTGTGGAAATTATTTTTAAATGACTTGATAAAGTTCAACCTTAGGCTAGACCAAAATCAACCACTTTTAGTGACTTTGCATCACCACTTGAAGACCAGTCCACTCCTTGGAACACAGCATGCACTAGAGATTAAACACTGTTCCTTATTTAGGGGGATGTAGGAAGTGAAAAAGGGCCTTAGATAAAGGGGACCTTCAGGGATGGTAACATGTCTTTCTAGTTCCATAACCAGTGCTTGTAGCCTATTATTCTATCTAATGGGTGTGCTTTAAATTCCCATATTATTTATTTTTTTGTTATTATTTTTATTTTTTTTCAATGAGAACCACACCATGCAAAGACTTATGTTAACTTCTTGGCATTGGACGATGTGCAATGATAAAAAATCCATGAAAACACACAAGTTCACAATCAAGTAGAAAACAATAAAGAGTATTGAATTCCCTTAAAGTTGCATCCATTTCAAACCTTTGGATCCTTTCCAAGTTTAGAGACTACTAAGGTCACAAATCTGTTTATAGTTTTATTAATGAAAAGGGACCACATATTACTAAAATAAAGAAAACCATAGATTTTGTGGATGGCTGAATGATGTGTACTCACTACCTATTCCATAAAAAATAAATCATCTTAGTCATCAAACATCAAAATTCAAAAATAGAAACTAGACATTAGCAATCAAAACATTAAGCACAAACCACCATTAATAAACAACAACATTGGCAATATGTCCTATAGTAATAGAACACTTTTATTAGTAAAAATAATGAAAAGTCACATCAAAATAAAGTAAAATATATAAGTATAAAATATTCAAGAACAATAAAACATACTAACAATGTTATAAAATAAAAAATTGAGAAAATCAATAGCGTGAAAAATCAAAAAAGGGTAAAAATTAGCAAAGTGTAAAACAAAAATGTGTAAAACAAAAAAGTGAAAAACTAAGGATCCATGTGCATGGTTAGCACAAATGGCCATCTCCCCCATGACTGAGTTCAAAGGAGGAGATGTAAAATATAGAGTGTGGTTGTCCATTTGATGAGGTATTAGTCACATTGGATTACTTTGGCTCAAAAAAAGATCTCACTTGTTGGATGTTGACCAACTACTTTTTATTTGGGCTTCCAAGTTTGTAGATTAATATGACCCTAGAAGGAAAGGTTTTGTTAATTATATAAGGTCCCTTCCACAATGTTTAGAACTTTGTTTTTTGAGGTATGTGTGTGGGGTTCTAATAGAGAACCTTATCTCTAAGTTGAAATTTTACTTTTCATATTCTAAGTTCATGATGCTGCTTGTTGTATGCCTTGTGCACTTTATTCAAAGATAGAAACACTAATTGGTTTTCATCTAGCACATTCAAGTTGGTCAATCTTTCTCTTTGTGCTAGGCTAAGGTCAAGGTTCAAGTCATATGTTGTTAAAAGTATATAGAGAGTAGATTGGAATGGAAGTGTTGGAAGTTTTTCATACACCATCTCATACAGAGAGTAGCCTATAGGGAGTTTCCATGTTGAGCCGTAGGCCTAGAGGGCATCATTGAGTTTTGTGCTCTAGTCTCTCCTATATTTTCTTATAGTTCTTATTGGGATCTTTCTGATCTCTCTATCGGTGACTTCTGCTTGACCATTAGCTTGGAGGTGATAGGGTTTTGTTAATTTATGTTCAACTCCCAAGTGTTGCATCAACTTCCAAAAGGTGGCACATGTAAAATGGGTTTCATTGTCAGAAATCATTGCATGTTGCATACCAAACCTCTTTCCAATGTATTGTTGTACAAATCAAGCAACAGTGAATGATGTATAGTTGGTGATGGCTACTACTTCTACCCATTTGATATAGTAGTTGACTATCACGATGATGTACACCTTTCCATTGGACATGAATGTGATGGGACCCATGAAGTTTATGCCCCATATGTCAAAGGACTCCAATGGTTGGACCCACTATTGAGGATCCTTCATTTGAGTGGTCATCCCACAATCTCATTGATAGCATTCATAGGATTAGACAAACTAGTAGGCATCCCTGAAGATTATAAGCCAATAGTACCCTACCATTAGGATTTTTATGATCAACGAACACTTTGCAACTCATTAATAAAGAATTTTATTATTACAGAAAGGATTTGGAACCTTTCCACTATATTTAAGTATCTTACTTTCATTATTTTACACTTGTTTACTAGCATTCTATACTTTAAATTTTCTTTCTATCTCTTGCATCACATTCTATACTTGGTCATAATTTTTAACATTTTACACTTAGTCATTTTTTCATATAAAAATTTCATTTTTTGGGGAGGAATCTGACATCCTTCTCTCTATATAATAATATTAATATTTTAATATTTTATGTCCTTTTATATAAGTTTTACACTTTTTTTATTCCATCTCTAATATTTCATTCCATAATTGATTTAATTTTTAGCATTTTTATACTTTGTTGTTTGTCAGCGTAAAGACTCCGTCATTTGGAAGGGGAACTAAGACCCTTAATTTCATGTTATAGCTATGCTATTTTAATATTTTATGCTTTTTATTTGTGTTTTACACTTAATTGTTATTCCATCATTCATAGCTTATTCTACACTTAGTCTTTTGTTAAGTGATCTTATACTTAGCCATTTTTAACATTAAAAACTTTACTTTTCATCATTCCTTGTCATTTGATTGGAGGATTTATTCTCCTTTATTTCATAATTGTTGATTTATTGAGGGTTACATCGATCCAAAGACCATTTACAACCATTCACTAGGTATCTTAACAGTTAGTTTGTGAAGGTATCCTTGTAGAGGTGTATAGAACATTTTTGCAGAAACAAGGTTGACTAGTAGTAAGAGAGATAAAAGGTTCATAATTAAGCATTCTTGTCCTAGAGTTGTACTAGGATATGTAACCTCTTGAAAAGTCTCAAAATTCATGCCCAAAATTTTGAGATTTAGAAGCCATAACTTTTCATTTAAGAAGCCCTTTTCGATAAACATATAGTCGTTCTTAGCAAATTTAGGTCTCTCAAATGCAATGGTGAAGTTAGATTTTTCATACAAGACTTCAAAAATTAATTGTTAATCCTTGTCCTTAAATTGTGCCTAATAATATCAAGATTTAAAATTATCATAACTTGAGCATTTAATTTCTATTTTTGATGAATAAATAGTTGTTTCTAACATTTTTTGATCTTTTGAATCCAACGGTGAGGTTATATTGGTCATTCAAGAAGCCAATAATTAGGTGATAGTTTAAATCATGTTTTAGTAGGCTATAACCTAGTTCAACTAATCATGTCTAACAAGTTTGATCCTTTTATGATTATCTTAGGACTTAAGATTAGGTCACTAAGTTCTACTTAGACATAGATCATTAACCCCTACAATTGATCCTAGGCTTATGAACCTTAGTTGATCAGTAGTTACACTACTAGACTTGGTATCATAAGAGGGGTTATAATGATCTAGGACATGAAGTCAAATTGTTACTATTACCAATCTAGGAAGGAATTAGTTGGCAAACCAACAATGCAAGGAAGAATTATATTAACCTAACAAGTAATCAAATCATTTGATAGAGGTTAATCATCATGGATAATCATAATCTTATTTTGACAAGGCATATGAAATCTATGATCAAGAATGAGTTATAAGAGAATTCATGCATGAATTTGTAACATACATTGTGCTTGTAAGATTCTTAACTAATAAAAAGCAACATTTGCTATGTTTATCTTGGGATTTAGACTAGAATAAATAATGATATCCATGTATCCTCACTAAATTATGACATTTGAAAGTTGTTGTCTTATGTCTATACCAATTTTGATTCAATTTGGAAATGTTAGGATACAAAGGAATCTACAAGCAAGAAGTTACTTATGATTCATTCTTCCTACAAGCCATATAGACTAGCCATAAATGTGTTTCAATGTTACATTGAAATTTTTTTTGAAGTTTTACAAATGTCAAAAATAACTTATATAATTTGATGTTTTTAAGAACCAAAATAAAAAATATGGACTTGAATTAAGGATAAGCAATTGATGCTAGAGGTTTTTGCTAAAGACATGAAGAAAAACCTAAACTTGATCTCACTAGGAGAAGGTAAATAGATTCCAACATTATTATCATGAGAAAAATGATTGTGTTAATAGTAAAGAATTTGACATCCTCTATTTATCATGCAAAAATAAATGTTAAGCTTGATAAGGATCAGGTAACATTCCAGAATCCAATAAGAAACATTGATGTAAAGGTAGAAAATCTAGTTGCAAAAAAATATCATACCATTGACATGCATTGACATATCCTCATCGATGCATGGTTAAATGCATCAACATTGATGTAGATAAATGCATGCACCAACCACATTTATGGCACCTTAGGTTCAAATCATAGTAAAACCCTTGCAATTTAGTTTCTTTAGAGTTAGAATATTTTCTCTCTAAGTTCCCATAGTGTGAATTAAAGAGATTGTATGAATCTTTATTTGAATGCTATGTACTTGAATACATTGAAATGAATGGTAATAAAGTTGAGATTTCTAATATTCATTGTAGCACTTGGAATAGTTTGATCTATATTATTTTCACTTTACTGTTAATGTAATTACACTTATGGATTTTGTTAATTAATGCACTTAATCCTAAAAATGCAAGTACGGCCACTTCCAGCATAACATATTACACTTGGTAATCCTAGTAGTGGTCATTTGGTATACCCAATAATTGCCACTTGGTAACACAGTAGCATTGATGCTAGTTTAGGATGTGTACGGTATGTATGAATAACTACTCAAGCTAGAATAGTTAGTCACTAGAATAGATTAGTTAAATAATTAAATATTATATATCCATTTACTTACCTAGCCTTAGCAAAAAATATATATAAAAAATATACATCATGTACCTTAACTCATATTTAACCATACAAATTGATAGCACAAGTGTTATTTAGAAAGACAACAATCATACAACCCTTTGCCTCATAGTTTAATACTATAGATAACTTAGCAATTGAAGTTCATGGAATTTGACCAGATTACCAATGCATGCTTGTGATTCTTATGGTTGGATGTAGGGAATACCTGCTACTCATCATTGGCATCAGTGCCAGTGATTCCTAGTTTGGGTAACTATGCTGATTAGGAGTAAATTGTGACTCATATAAAGACATTGTTAAAATATATTAAGGCATACTAATTAATAAACATTAATATGACTTCTTTTCACAATGACAAATATCCACCACACATGAGAGAATCCAATCAATAGCAAGGTGTACCAAAGAAGCCCCAACAACTTAGAGTTATTTATGCCCATCCATGTCTTTATAATCCAAATTTCACTTTTATCCTCCATCAAGATGAATAGATGTGTTAGAGGAACATGAAAGGTAACATTGTGTTTCCTTTTGATTGATCTATTCATGTCATGTTAATGGCCAATTCCATCAGGCTTGGCATCACTACACTCAACTTTGACTAGGAAGTAGAAGACCTCACTTACAGGGACTATCAACATACCAATGTTTAATGTAAGCATGATTGGTACATGGAGGTGCGATATGAGGCCTCTAAGGGAAAGTAGATCCTAACACAATTATTCTTGCAACAACACAAAGAGGATGAGGATTTCATTTCTATTCAATCACAATACATAGATTCTCCTTCTTTCTACAATGAGGAGAACCTTAACCATAGGTTATAGTCAACTTTGGAAAACCTTAGTGCTGGGAAAATAGGGTCTCAAGACTAGGGGATCTCAAAAGATAAAAATCATAGCCATTCATCTAAGGGTAAGTATCATGATCAAAAGAAAGATAAATACAAGCACAAGGATTGGAGTAGGAAGCGAACAAGAGGAACTAGTAGGCACCATTCTCCTAGTTCTCCTTCTTCACCCTCATCATCCTCTTCATATTCATCATCAAAATCTTGGAAGAAGAGTCGAGGACAAGACAAAATAAAGAATAGTAAAGATTAGGATGGAGATGAATGATAGGATAGAAATAAACATAGACCCCACCAAGATGATCAAGACCAAGGGAAAAGATAACCACAAGAGGGAGAAGATCATTATCAGAAGTGGAAGCGAAGGTAGAGTAGACCTAATCATAGACATCATGGACATAAAAGGGACCACTATGATTGTAATGACTATGATGAGACCTTGTTGACTACCAGAAATATGTTTAACATTTTAGAGGTAGCAGGAATTCTGATAAGGCTTTAAAAAGATAGTAGAATTAAAAGGTTGGATATGAATAATATCCTCAAATTTGATGGAGGATATAATTCAGATCCTCAAAATAATCTCCAAGCCTTTTATGATACTTGTACCTTACAAAACATAGAGAATGAATGGTAGAAGCTAAAATTGTTCCCAAGGATACTCACTAAAGAAGTAGAAAGTTGGTACTAGTTCTTGGAACTGGAATCCATCCATTGATAGAGTACTATGCTAGAGTTCTTTAATGATAAGTACAAAACATACTCAAGAGCATCTAACTTACAAAGGTAGATCCAAGGATGAAAGCAGGGAAATCATGAGTCCTTAGATGTGTCCCTTGTCAAGTACTACTCTCTATTGCATTGATGTCCAATCCATATATACTTCCAAAAGAAACAACTTCATCATATTGTAGATAGACTTAGAATTAAGACTAGGGAAACCCTTGGGGTCTATGCCCAAGGAGGACTTTCTAAGATGTAGGCTCATTAGATTCAAAGGTTAATAGACTAGATGGCCAAAGAAGAAGGGGAGCTGAAAAAGTGGGAAAATGTAGAAGAATATAACAAGGATTTCTCCATTCACAAAAGGAAGGTGCATTTCTATGACTCAAAGGGGAAGGCACTACATGATGAAGTGGTACAAAGAAAGACCTTACCAATACAAAAATCTATGATTGAGATATTGGCCAAGGTAGAAAAAATGTGGGACTCCTTGGATGATAAGTTCTAAATAGCTCTAAAAATTACAAAGGAAAGAACAAAATAAGGGAGTAGGGATTAAAAAGGAAGAAAAAAGAAGAATACAAAAAGGGTTCTTATTAGAAAAATGCGAAGGCTATAACACTTGAAGAGGTTTTAGATTCTAAAACAGATTATGATGACTATCAAATTTACCAATATGAACATCCTAAGGGATGTTTCCTAGTGCTATGACATCTGTAGGAGTTTGGGATGTATGCATTAAATCCCAAATTTGCAAAATAGAAAACACCTATGTGGTTAGCTTACCCATAAGAAAACTACAAGCATAAGTTTCACCAACTAATATATTATCCAAGTGGAGCACCTCCTTAACCTCAGCAGTAATATCAACTATGGCAACACCCATAGTCATGGGGGATGTCACCACTACGGCAACAATATTCCTACAAGTAGCCAAATCCTTATGGATATTACATTTAATAGCCTATATCTCCTCATGATTCATTGAACCACACTTCCTTATTTGACCACTACTATCCTTTGGAATATTACAAAGCACCTTCTTCAAGAGGGAAGTCCCCTTTCCCTTTCCATCCTTCATATCCCTCAGTAGCTGCTGCATCATCCACAACCACACCTTTATCATTTGCTCCATCTATGTATGAGGAAATTCCACCACTTCCACGACAAAGAAATGTTGTGAGGGTGGTAAATTTATAGTCAGATATTCATCCAAGTGGTTCTAAACAAAAACCTCATAAGAGACTATTCATTAGAACCAATAGTCCCACAATACCATCACAAATACCTATAGTTGTTAACCCTACTTCTTTACCGCTGAAAGTACCCTTGAGTGACCTTCAAACCAAAGGACCTCCAATGCTTATACTATTATGTTAATTCACATAGTCATAGATTTGATAAAGGTTGGCCACCTTCCTAGGAAACAATTTGATCCTAGAAGTCCCCTCATTTATTTAGGAATTATCCATATAAAGCTCTCTTGAACTCAAGTTCTAGGGTGAACTTAATCTCCCAAGAAATGTATAGGACTTGGAACCTACCTCCTCTTAAAAAGTGTAATATCATATTAGAGCTGGTAGATCAGTCCATCAATGTCCCCTTGGAATTAATGGAGGAAATTGTAACTACTATTTGTGGGTGGTTTTTCCATGCAAATTTCCTTATGATTCATGTGAAAAATTATAAGGGAGACTTTGCTATCATTATGGGAAGGGCATGGCTGAGTACTATAGATGCAAAAATGGGGATTCAAGACCTTTCCTTGAAAATATTCAAGGAAAATAAATTTGGAAAGATAGAAAAGAAGAGGTTCTATGCATTACATACAATGACATAGGGTGCCATTGCATATAAAGAATATGGATAGTGAAGGGTACATCAATCCAAGCACATAATCAGTGTGTCAAAATAGTAGTTATTTGGAAGTTCCTATATGTAGCAATCATTAAGTAAGAAGGTACTGAGTGGTTGACAATAGACCATCAAGCGAAATCTACCATATGCATGGACCTGTTGGAGAGCCTCACAAGCACCTATATTAAGAACATGAGTGAAATGAAGCAATTCCATCATCAACTCTCTCATACAAAAAGTGAAATGAATTAGGGAGAGTTGAAAATCCCTGATCACTTTAAGTAGAAGCCCCTTGAACTAAAAGCTTTAACGACAACTTTAAAATATGCTTTTCTCAATAATGGTAAGTTAGTAAGCATCAATGTCAACCTTGCTTTAGAACAAAAATAGAAGCTATTGAAGGTGGTCAAAAAATGATCAACAACCTCTGCTTGATCATATCATGAACTTATTGGGATAGACCCATAAATATTTCAGCACCACATCTATACAGACGCTTCCATCAAGCTAAAAAGGTAGCTACAACAAAGGTTGAATCCAAAATTAAAGTAAGTTTTTAAAGAGGAGGTAGAATAACTCCTTAAGGCCAGGTTTATCTATCTGACTATCGATAGTGAATGGGCTATCCTAATCATGATTGTATCCAAGAAAAGATGGAAGTAGAGAATTTGCATAGATTTTTGGTTGTTAAACATGACAACTTTTAAGGATCATTTTTTATTGCCATTTGTTGACCAAGTGTTGGATACTCTAGTAGGACAGTGCTATTGCAGTTTTTTGAAAAATTATTATGGATATAACCAAATCCAAGTTGCACTAGATGATCAAGCCAAAACCACATTCACAAGTCCCTGGAGGATTGTTGCATACAGGAAGATGTCCTTTGGCCTATGTAATACTCCTACCTCCTTTCAATGTTTGGTTCTCAGCATCTTTCAATAGTAGGTTGGTGGTGGGATAGAATTCTTCATGGATGACTTTTCTACCTATGGCACCACATTTGAGCAAGCCTTGGATTGTCTTGAGCAAGTAATGTAATGATGTGTGGAGACTAACTTGAAGCTCAAGTGGCAAAAAAGCCATCTAATGATCCAAGAATACAAAGTGTTGGGACATAAAATTTTAGAAAAAGGGATTGAAGTGGATCCAAAAAAGGTACAGGTCATCCAAGAAATAACTAGGAAGCCTAAAATGATGAAAGATATAAGGTGATTCCTTGGACACACTAGTTATTATCAACACTTCATTAAGAACTTCTCAAAACTTGCTAAGCCATTATTTAAGCTCACAAAGAAGGATGCACCATTCAACTAGACCAAGGAATGCAAGTTAACATTCTAACAGTTAAAGAAAAGGCTTGTATAAACTCCAATTATATGTACTCCTAATTGATCCAAACCCTTTCACATCATGATATAAGCATCCAATTATGCTTTGGGATCTATTCTTACATAATTGGATGATCAAAACCATCCTTACTATATCCATTGTGCAAGCTGAAGCATTGTGGAGGCACAATTGAACTACATCACCATGGAGAAGGATCTCATGGTAGTGATGTATGTATTAGAGAAATTCAAGCACTATGTACTTGGATATCAAATTTTTGTGCACATGGACTAGAATGCCATCAAGTTCCTCATGAACCAACCAATAGTGAGTCCCCATGTCATATGATTATTAGTAATTCTAATGGAGTTTGATCTTACAATGATGGATATAAAGGGAACCAAGAATGTGATTGTTAATCACTTATCTTGATTATGATGGAATATCAAAGAGGATGAAGGACCTTTATCTGACCAATTTCCAAATGAAATCCTCTTCACAAAAGCTTTTGAAATGCAAAATCTTGAAGATCTTAACTAGTACAAATAATTCCTTCTCTACTTACTCACTCAAGAGATGCCTTAGGAATGGGGCAATAGGAAGAAATAATAGTTTCTTCATCAAGTCAAACATTACATGGAAATCAATGGTAACCTTTACAAGGTTTGTGTTGATGGCTTGGTATGATGGTGTGTACCCAATGCTGATCACTTGTGAATCCTCTAGGATGCTCATGAGATTTCCTGCAGGGGCCATTACATAGGAAAGAGGAATACCATCAAGATATTCATGATAAGATACTACTAGCCAACAATATTTAGGGATGTCCATTGTTTCTCTCATTTATGCAAGTGCTGCCAACAAGATGGAGGGATAACTATACAAATGAAAGGACCCTAACAATGGGTCCAATCACTTGAGCCTTTTGATCTTTGAGGAATTAACTTCATGGGGCCCATCAACCCCATGTCTAATGGAAAGACATACATCATCATAATTGTTAACTATTGCACCAAGTGGGCTAAAGCTGTAGCTATCGTTGATTGTTCATATTCTATGGTAGCACTATTTATTCAACAAAGTGTGGTAAATAGGTTTGGCATGCCAAAGGTATTTATTTCTAATAATAGAACTCATTTCATAGGTATTACCTTTTGAAAACTAATGTAACTCTTAGGGGTAGAACATAAATTAGCAACTCCATATCACCTCCAAGCTAACAGTTAAGTCAAAGTCACTAATAAGGAAACAACCATAATACTAACATGCACCATTAGAAAATATAGCAAAGATTGGAACAAAAAACTCAACAATATTCTATGGGCCTATCAATCCACTTGGAAACTTCCCATTAGTTATTCCTCTTATGCATTAGTGTACAAAAAATTTTCAATAGCTTGTGAACTTGATCTTAATTTGAGCCTAGTAAAAAAGGAATGTTTGATGACATTGAATGTGCTAGGAAAAATTGCTAGGTAGCCCTATTTATGAATGAGGTACACAAGGCACATGCTAAACAACATCATGACTCATGCATAAGGAAAGTTAAATTTCAACTAAGCAATAATGATCTTTACTTGAACCCCATGCATGTACCATAATAGACTAAATTTCAAACACTATGAGAAGGACCTTATATCATTCATACAACTATTTCTTCTAGGGCCATGATAATTTACCACTCTTCAAGCCCAAAATTTTTTTTGTTAGTCAACACTTAACAAGTGAAACCTTTTCTAAAACCAAGGAAAACTAGTGATGTGCATACCTCAACAAATGGATAGGCATGTTCTATTTTTTAGATCTCCTCCTTTCAACAAAGTCATAAGGGAGATTGCCACTCATGTTAACATTCTACGATGGCTATATAATTTTTTGTCTTATTTTACACTATTCTTTATATGTTTTCATTTTTCTTATGTATTTTACAAATTCTTTTATATATTTTACTTTCTTTATATCCTCTTATATGTTGTTTTCTTTAATGTTGTTTCATTCTTAAGGAATCTTGAGCTTTTTCCATTGCTACTACTAATACTATAAGTTCATTCAATACTATATTTAATGTTTTGATTAACTGTTCAATGACTAAGTTTTGTCTTGGGATTAGATCCTTTATTAATGGATCTTTAATTTTCTAATGATATCAAGTAGTGAGTCCATGACATCCACCCATTCCACTGAACTCTATGGGGCTCTTCATCTTTAAAGCATAAGGTCCTTCTATTATTAAAACTTAAAGTAATCAATTAGCTTGTTAGGTAACAAACTTGGAATGGACCAAGGGGCAATGGACAAGGATGTGGCTTCAAAGAAATTTTTCATCTTCTCTTTCCAACTTTTCTCTACAGTTTTATGACTTTCCCCATTAGTCTCTCATGACTTCTACAATTGATTATAATAGGAAGCATGTCTTTACATGGTATGGTTTCAATTCAAAAAACACAAAACACAAAACAAAAACAACAATCAACAGAACACAAAACATGAAAATTCAAAGCACACCCCTTACATGAAAAAATAGGTTACAAGCACTGGTTATGAGGTTGGAAAGACATGTTACCCATGTTTAAAGGCATTCCTCTAACTAAGGCCCTTATAATTTTCCTACTTTTTTCTTCTTTTCTTGGAGTGATGGTTGTCCTTTGGGGCTTGTCATGAACTCTTGATTGTCGAAAGATCATAGGGTGACAATGTGAAGTCACTATGCATAGATGGACTTGATTCTAACTAAGGATGAACTGGTATCAAATCATCTTAATCACAAGTTCCGTAAGGACTTCATGTGATCAGAATGTGAGAATCTTCTACCAATGTCTCTCTTTCTCATCATCATTCTAACCTCATCATCGATAATCTCACTTCTTCAAATCATGATTAATTAATATGTCTATTTTGGTATGCCATAATTCTTCAATGATCTCTCACATAGATTCAATTTTTAACTTCCAAAGATCATTGATCATTCTTAGTGTCTATGAACTCCTTAGGATGAGAGCATGCAAGGGCATTAATGGCATGAGCCTACTTTAGGGAGGATCCACTTGCATACCCCTTGGTCTTTTTAGGTTAAATCTCCTATGCCTTAGTCATTTGTGCACTTAATTTCATCTACCCATATTTATAACATCTAGTTTTACATTAATCTAGTATCTTGAATTCATCCAAATCCAATTTACTCTTCTTTCCTAACATATTTAACACCATCTTCCATGTTTTTTCATCCTTCTATGATTTTCTAGCTTCCTTTGGGATCTTGTTTCGCTTCCAAACTCTTCCAAAATTCCTCATTTTCATTATGTGAAAAATTGACTTACATAGTTACATTAACACATTCCCATCAACACAACTAGATGTGTTAATGTAGCCCCTTCAATGCATCACCATCAATGCATCATAAAAAAAACTATATATAGACATGACACTTAGCCAAATTTTCATCATTTGCTTCCAAACCCAACAATAGTTTTTACATTCTTTAGAGCCTAAATACATTATAAGTGCTATAACCTCCACACCACTTAATGAGCAGTGGAGTAATCCAACATCCAACCATATGAGATACAAGTGTTCATGGGTAGCCTCGTTGAATTTCATAGATAAGGTAATGTGATTATGCAAGTAATTGGTTGAGTTCATGATCGTTGTCTTCCCACATGAGTTAGAAAGATCAATGTGTATGGTTTAATTCATAGTGAGGTGTATGATAATTGATGTTTTGTGGGCCATTCTCCTAGTATCCATTGCAAAGAATAAAAAGTAATTATAAGTTTAAGTTTAATTAAGGTGATAAAGATATCTATTCTAGCCTATGGTGATGAGCATCCATCTTGACCTTTCATTCACATCTTTGACTTCATGCAACCACTACTAGGATTACCAAGTACTTCGTTACTAGGTGTACCAAGCGATAGTACTACTTGGTTACCAAGCAATTACACTTAAGTGTTCAAGATCAATCGTACTTATTTCACTTAACAACAATAATAGTAAAGTGCATGGGAAAGTAACTTAGTAACTAGAGGTAGAAAACATTATACTAAATTAAAATGATAAACATTAGTCTAAATAAATATTAAGGAAATCTAAGTGATGCTACAATGATGCAAAGTAATCTCGATCTTTATTTTCGGTCATAAAATATGCCCAAGTACATTCTACTTAAATAAAGACTCAATTTAATCACTTAACATCACACTATGGGCATACACTACTAAGTGCTAAGTACAAAAATCAAGAAAACAAATTAATAGAATTTCACTAAGGTTGGAATGAAATTATTATTGCACCATGTGCCTAAGTGTCATATTTATAGGCTTGCACATGTCTACGATATTGAATATTTGACATCATAGCTTATGCCCCGATATTGGGAATTTGATATTACAACTACAATAGTGGATCCTTGATATCGTAGCTAGTAAAAAATTTGATTTATCATATTCTTGTGACTAATTGAAAACTCATCCTTAAGTTAAAAAAAAAATGAGTATGGAGTTCCTTACAAAATTGGGAGGTAGATTCACATGACATTGACTACTATATACATGACTCTTAAATGTCATAGTGGTGTTTATAAAAATGATAGGAAAACTTTAACAAAAAAATTTGGTGAAGCTTGATGTAGCCTTATATAGTTCCAGGTGGTGGTGGCTTCTCCATTAATTACTTCCCCTTGTCATCAGGCTTCTAAAATTTGTACCAATTTAGAAGCACCTAAAGTTTCTCCTCTTTTGTTCATGGCTCATGCATCATCCATGCTTGTTGTGCAATGTGTGATGGAGTGGGTACATTCCATGGGCATTACAGGTGTGGAAACATCTGATTTTCCTTAACATACCAAGCTATGAACTACCTCCTCTTCTCTTCAAATGCTCTCATCGTTTTTCATAGTTCATGATAATCAGTCAATCTTTTGGCTAGGTTTGCTACTACATATTTCTACCCTTGGCAACCAACCTTCACCACTGCTAGTTTAGAGTTTGCCACTTGGATTTTCTATAAAGCATCTTTATGATCCATATGCTCTTTTTCATATAGAGCATATGTGACTGCTACTTGATGTTCTAGTTCATTCATGGGCCTTCCTATTGTTAACATGGCCAAGTTCGCATAATGGAGGTTAGCTAACCCCATTTACTCTTTCAGGTCTTTGTTTTTTACTTTCGCTTGATGGACAAGGGTGTAATTATATAGAATGGGTTTCTAGTTAAGATTTTGTGCTAAAATGGTGCTAGTTTTGGCTTGTACATGCCCACCTAATCATGGAAGTGTTCCTCGAGCCTTTCATGTTTCTTTATCTCATTTTGCCATGCACTTATTTCAAAGGCTGACTTTTATCGAATGACGTGTACCTTCTCCAGTAAGAGGATTCTATTTTCTCTTTCAAGGAAACTCATGCATTGGTTAATCCTCACCAATTATTTCCTTAATTGGTGGATGCTCTCCTCTAGGATGTTTTTTTACTTTTCCACAATGATCAACTTCATATTATTAGTAGCAAGTTATTTATTTTCCTCTTGAACTATGGTAAGTATCTTAACATGTGTATACATTTGTGCTTCTACTATGGAGGCATTCCATAATACTTTCTCCTTCTTTGTTACCATCTATTTATTCTACTTAATTAAATGATTCATCTATTATATCTTGAACTACTCTATTTGGTCAAGTGTAATAATTTATATGGGATCTCTTCATTTAGCTCTTAGGGCTATGAGCTCTTCTTGTAATTTCAAATTTTCATTCTTTGCATGTTCTTCCCTTGTCTCTACCATGACAATTTTTCCTTTAGTAGCAATAAGCTTATACTGTACTACATTGACATCATTTGGGATGTTGAAGAGTGTTTTCATGACTTGCCTAGTTTGCAATAGTCTCTCAAGCACATCCTCATTGCCAGCAAGAGTGATTGGAGTTCTAACTAACATTTGAGCATCTCTAGCTCTAGTTAAATTTGCCAGTGGCATAATAGGTACATTGAAATATTTTTTGATATGATTAGTAATCACCTCTGCTACTCCAAATGAATCTTGGTGCTTCATTTCCACAAGTGTGGCTCCCTCTATAGTCTCAAGCACCACTTGGAATGTTGCAGTGTTCCTAGAGATTTATTGTGATCATTGGACCTTTTTCCTTAAATGTAGTGGGATCTGTCCACTTCTAGGATCCACTAAAACTATGGGTTGGATGGAACTATCAATAATTTTGTAAAGATTAGCCTTCTTCTTTGTTCCCCAGCTAATGGTTTCTACAATTTGTTGCAGATGACTCATCGACAACCCACAATCTTATGGCAATGGTGGTGGAAATTGCTATTGTTTCCATTCTTGTTGCTACTATTATTGTTCTTGCTATTATTGCTTCTACTATTATTCTTGCTCCTGTTATTGCTCTTCACCATGATCTTTTCTAGGTGATGCTAGTTTGAGCAATTCAGCATATGAAGCATTTTGAGCTCTCTTGAAAATGTCATTGGTGTATCCTAGGATTCTGGCTTGCTTGCATAGATTTCTAATAGGCAAGGGAATGGTAGTGTTGGCTTGCCTACCTTTCTTTTTTCAAACCACCTCTAAATTTCCATAAAGTAAAGTTGTGCAAGGTTGGCATTATATTTGCCCATCAGGGTCACACTTCCTCTAGCCACATAACTAGATAGTGGATTGATTCCTTTTGTTGGAAAAAGATGATAGGTTCCAATTTTGATGTAGATTCTTTCTTCTAGAGTTAGCTCATTATAATCCTTATCTTCTTTATCATATGCCTATTTCAACCATAGTTTTTTGATTTCAGGATCTGATTGCATGGATAGTTGTGCTAACCTTGGGCCTTCATTGGGTATATTCAAAGCTTTTACTATTTCCTTGATTGAGAATGAAACTAAGAGTCCTCCAATGTTGATAGTGGTACCCTCTTACTTTTTGTGCCAGAATTGGTAGGTTTCCCCAAGGTATCATTCACCATTTTATGAGAGTGTAGGCCATAGCGATGATGCTTGGAGTTGTGTCCTTACCACTTCAGGGAAAAATTCCATGAACGGGCTAAAGTTCATTTCCATAATAACTATGGTCAAGATGGATCTCTTATAAATAGCTTAGAGGAAATCTTATGATAATGTGAGGGGTTGTCCTTGCACTTGTGGTTCTTCTATCTCTCGTTGGGTTGATTGTCCTATAGTAGGAGACTCTTGATGAATGCTAAATGATTGCACTTCCTGCTCCTCTTATTCTCGTTCTTCTCCTCTAATTTAGCCTCTACCTTGGCCTCTTGGTCATTTACTTGCACCTTGTGAGGGTCCTCCTTGTGCTTCTCTTTTTAAGATCATCTGCAATCATTAAGGATTAAAATTACTAAGGTATTTGTATTTACTCTTAATGGTTCCATATCTTACTCTTACCATTAGTCACATTAAATTCTTAGTGTATGATTCTAGAGTTAGATAAAATTCAAAAAGTTACCTCATAAGTGTTAATCCTTTTATGACTCCTCAAAGTTATCTATTTTGGTTTTATGTATACCTCATTATGATTGGTTATGGTTCCTTAAGAGCACTATTTGAGTGTTCTAGCTTTAATATGATTGATTCTTATTAGCAACTTTTAAAATTCACTTCTAGCTTATGCTTAAAATACATTCTAGGCATTATAATTTTTCAAAAAATTGGCTCAAATTTTCCTTACTAGCCCCTTTCCCTACACCCCTTGCCCTACACCTGCCCTGCACCCGCCACCCCTGCCCCACACACATACAACTAAGATATGTACTTCATGATCAAATAGGTTTAAAAATCATGAAAATCAAAGTGATAACGGTTAAGTTATGGCTTGGGAAAGCTATGAGGTCAGAGCTCAAATCAAAAAAGATAATTTGAAATATCTCCCTTGTGTGCAAATGAAAACTGATGAGGAAATTGGCTAAGTCCCCATGTATATACAAGTTTTGTATGACCCAATAATAGGGACTCGACATTAGAGATTCGATATTGAGGACCTAATATTGGAGCCTAATAAATTTCATTTTTCATAAAGGTCTAATGAAAAATTTTGATTCTTTTGAATGTTTGGAAGGTTTTAAGGTTTCCCAGAGGGTTTGGATGATGGAGATATACATATTTTAGTCAAAACTTTATCATTGAAGGTTTATAGAAAAGGAATCTTAGGCTAAAAAGGTTCATAAGATGGGTAAGAAGGATAATGGATTCATGTTGTGAGAACGGATAATTTAAATGATATGGGAAGTGTTTATTGACGTCTATTAATGCTGGAAGGTTCAAGATGATGTGGAAGTACTTAGCATGTATAAGCTACAATATTTACACAAGTGGGTCCTCCCCAAAGCAAGCTCCAGCCCTTAATGCCCTTGTATAACCACACTTAAAATATCCTTAGGTACTTAAGAATTTCAATGTAATGCATACCTATTTAGCAAAATACATATGGTAGTACTACCAAATTGGAAAAATAACACTATGTTATACAAAATGACAAGTCATGACTATTCTAACAATGAGATTAAGTGGACTTAGAATGGATTGTAGAAATTGGAACACAAGGTATCTTACCATAGGCATAATAAATTCTTATGATTTATTAATGGTTAAAGTAATCACTAACCTTTTTATCCAAGATTCAAAATGAGCCCAAACCACATTCTAGTGACATTGCATCATTTCATCTCTTGGAAGTACAATCATAAGACTATTAATGATGCAAGGAGTACCATCACTTGGTGTATTATCCAAGGAAAGAGTTTATTCATGGCACTTTGTTTATTTTCTAGATTTCTATGAAGATGCCTACCTTTAGGCATAGGTAACATGTCTTTCCAATGAGACCCCCATAAATTTATTATGTGCACTTTTATTTTATGTCTATGTCAACCTTTCAAGGTAGCACTTATTTTATTCTTAGTCCCATTTTTCATTAGATCTACAAGGATATAATACAAGCATAGCAACATGATAGAACTCACAACAATAATCCAAAAGAATCCACAAATCCCCTTGATGTCACATTCATTACATTCCCTCTTAGTTCTTTAGTTTTTAGTCTAGGCATAATGATCACAGGTTTTTTCTTAGTTTTATGATGAAAAAGAATATCA
Organism: Gnetum montanum; assembly: GCA_015680685.1. Classification (NCBI taxonomy): domain Eukaryota; kingdom Viridiplantae; phylum Streptophyta; class Gnetopsida; order Gnetales; family Gnetaceae; genus Gnetum; species Gnetum montanum. The sequence goes on along the minus strand of MNCI01000556.1, from coordinate 369,709 downwards.
TTATGGTTGTGGTAAGAACCTTGTATTAATGGAATGGATGGATGGATGGATGATGTGGGCTTACTATTCAAATAATTAGTCCCTTATGACTTGATATCATAGAGGATTCTTCACCTTATCTGACTACATCTTGCCTTTATTCAATGTGTCTTATTATTAATTGAAATTATTTACAAAATGTTTGAAAACAAAGTATGAAAGAAATGAAAAATGTGAAAAGAATGAAAAATGTAAAAAGAATGGAAAATGTCAAAGAATAAAAAGATATATGAAATAATGTCAAAAATTTAAGAAATGAAGAGTAGCAAAGAATAAGAAAACATTAAGGAATATAAAAAATGAAAAGAAAATGAACAATTCAGTAATGTACCTATGGCTCTAAATTGACTCCCCCATGACTATTATTAAGATCAGGTAAATGGAAGATAGAACAAGTAGAAGACTAATGGTTAGGTTGGGTATATTTCTTGGAGTATTTGTAATATGGTTTGACTTGTTGGATATTGACAAGGATAAGCTTATGTGAACTAGATGGGTGATGGATATGTAAGGCACAAGATGGATGAGTAACATGCATAATGTATGGTCCCTTAGAAACTATCTAAAATTTAGATTTTTGGAATAAATGACTAGGACTATAATAAAGGACCCTATCACCTAGTTGTATGGTTATATTCCTTATTCGTGAATCATGCCTAAGTTTGGAGTAATGCTTATGGACTTCACTACCCATAAGTGCTACTAGCTTATTCTCATCTAGAAGATTCAAGTTCATTAGATGTTCCTTCTAGGATAAACTTAGATTAAGATTGGGTTTACTAACAGTAGCTAAATTCTGAAGCTCTACTTGCATTGGAAGTTTTGGCAACTTGCCATAAACCAACTCATATGGTGTATATCCTATAGGTAGTTTCCATGATTTCCTATAGGCCCATAGAGCATCATTTCATTTAGCATTCCAATCCCATCTAGACCTACTAATTTTCCTAGTGAAAATTCTAGTAATTTCATGATTAGTGACTTCATCTTGATCATTTCCTTGGAGATGATATGGTGTTCTTAGCTTATGATTAACCCCAACTTGTTGCATAAGTTTCTTAAGGGTACAACTAGTGAAGCATTCTTGGTACTCCAAATCTATTCACCATGTATTGTTGGAAAAATTTGGCAATTGTCTTTGTTGTACAATCTTCAACTATTGCTGCCTTTTCCCTCTTTTTGTAGTAATCCATAGTAACAATAATATACACTTTTCTATTTGACATTGGTTGAATCAACCTCATAAAATCAATTCCCCAAATATCAAAAGGCTCCAATGGTTATATCCAATGTTGTGGCCCTTCATATTTGGCCATAATTCCTCCATCCCTTTGGCAACATTCATAAGATTGTGCAAAATTATAGATGTCCTTGAATAAAGTAGGACAAAAGTAGCTTGCCATCAATAGTTTGAGTGTCATTCTGTGTCTTACATAGTGGCCACCACATGGACCTTCATGGACAACTTGTAAAACTCTTTATTAGTTACAATCTTACACACACCATCTAACAAGCCCATCTACATAGGTCTTGTGCAAATTACCATTGATTTCCATGTACCATTTGGCTTTGTGAAGAATTTTCCCACATTGTTTCCTATTCCATTCAGCAGGAAGCACTTGTATTATGAGATAAGTTAGGTACTCTACAGTCCATAGCTTTCTTGTTGAATCTATAGCCTTAACTATTCTAGTAAATAGATCTGCTTTGGGAAATTGGTCTGATAAAGGTTTTTCTCAATTTTCTAAATCCCATTTCAACCTTGATAAATGGTCAACTAGTACATTTTTTGTTTCTTTCTTATCAATCATTATGATGCCAAACTCTTGAAGAATCACAAGTCATCTTATTACTCTGGGACTAACTATTGGCTTGTTCATAAGAAATCAAATGGCACTATGATCGATGTCAACATAGATTTGGTAACCAAGTACATAATGTATAGATTATTCAAGTGTGTACACCATGGTCATTAACTCCTTTTTAGTTATGATGTAATTTAATTATGCTTCAATGATGCTCCTATTAGCATAGTCTATGTAGTATGATCTCTTCTAATCATCAAGTTGTGTCAGTACTACACCAAGCACATAGTTGGAAGCATCTATCATGATATGAAAAGGTCTTGACCAATGGGAAGCTTGGAGGATTTGTGTTTCTACTAATTTCTACTTCAAATCTTGAAATGCCTTTTCACATGACTCAGTCCACTCAAAGGATGCATCCTTCTATGTGAATTCTATAAGAAATTTGGCTATCTTTAAAAAGCTTTTAATAAATCTCCTATAGTATTCCATATGGCCTAAAAAGGATCTTACATCTTTCACTGTCAGTGGCTATTGAGTGATATTTTAGATAACTCTGATCTTTTCGAGATCTACCTCTATATCCTTCTAGGGGATTTTATGTCCTAGCACTATGCCTTCCTAAATCATGAGATAGCTCTTCTACCAATTAAGCATTAGATTAGTTTCAACACATCTCTTAAGTACTTGCTCCAACTGGTCTAGTGATTATGTGAAATCTAGCTCATACATGAAAAAATCATTCATAAAAACTTTAACAAAATTGCCTATCTACTTGTGGAAGATACTTAAAATTAGTTTTCTGAAGGTTGCTAGTGCACTATAAAGACTAAAAGGCATCTTTCTATGAGCAAACATTCCCCATGGACTAGTGAATGTGGTTTTCTCTTGGTCTTTAGGTGTAATGTAGATTTGATTATATCCACTATACCCATCTAGAAAACTATAACACTGATGTCCTAAAATTATGTCTAGGACTTGATCAACAAACGATAGTGAGAAGTAATCCTTGAATGTGGCTAAGTTCAACATTTAGAAGTTAATGCAGATGCACCATTTACCTTCCTTCCTTGGAACTATCACTAGAGAACTAATCCATTCACTATCTATAATAGGATAGATAAATCTTACCTTCAGTAAATTTTCCAATTTTTGCTTGACTACTTCCTTGACTTTAGGATTGAGGCTTCGTTCATATTGGCATTTTGGTTTGACTACAAGATCAGTATAGATTTGGTATTGACAAATTTTTCAATCAATTCCTATGATCTCATCATAAGACCACACAAATGTTGTAGGCCATCTATTAAGCACTTCATGTAGTTTCCTTTTTTCCTCTTTGTCTAGGTTGGCATTGATAATTACTGGCTTCTTGTTGTTTAGAAATGCATATTCTAATGTTGCTAGTAGGGCTTTCAATTCTAGTGGTTCTAGTTCCATTATGTTTGGGTTCTCCAAGTGTCCCCAATTTGTTTCTTCTTCCTTATTGTTTCGAGGGTAGGAATGTGCTTTCCTTAGCCATTCTAACTTATTAGTTTTTGTAACATAGGTATTGATCATTTATTCTTCAAGTTCCATGTACTTGTCAGATTAAGTTTCTTCACTTGTAATTAGTGGCTGGGTGCCCTCTTATTGGGTGGTTACTACATATAGATAATTTTGCAAACATTTTTTTCAACACATCTATTACATGCCCTTGTCTCCTCTTATTTAATTGATTAAATTCTTTGCATTCAATTGCACCCATTATCACTATATGTAAGAAACTCTTCATCTTTGTATGATTTTGGCCTTATCCTCCTTGGAAATTTCCAAGGACAAATCACAAATTCCAAGCTTAGCATCCACAGTGCTAAGCAAAGTTCTTTCCATGATAATTAGGAATTCTCCATTATTTTTCCACATGTGTATAACTAGAAAATCAACAAGGTATGACTAGCCACTGATGGTAGTAATCACATCATCTACTTATCTAAGTGAGACTATGATTGACTGGTCCACAAGCTCTAAGAAAATGCTACTCTTCATTAGTGGTGATGGGTTATAGGCTTGGTACATGTCTTGAGATATCAGGTTCACTACAGACCTAGAATCCAGTATTACTTTGCATGATTTTTGTCTTGCTACTTGGAGATAAAATAGGGGACTTGTTGGATCATTTTTCTTCTGTGGGAGAGCCCCTACCTTGATCCAATGAGTTATGGTTTGAGTGAGCATGACAGTTGTGACATTCAAACTTGATTAAGTCAAAAGCTTGCTACATTGAAAAGGACTTGATGTATATGGGGTGGAATTATCCATCATCCCAATCCTCTAAGTCTTTTCTAAACTTTTTTTAAAGAATGATCTTTTTTGGTGTTGAGACTCATCGATGACCATTCCCACATGCATATTAACTACTCTAGAAGAACTCTTTTACCATGATTGTGATGATATTTCCCCCTACATAATAGGAGGTGGCACTAGTGGTAGAGGATTTAGGTGTTGGGTAAGATGATTAGCCATTGGTGGATGCACATATGAGTTTGGATTAGTCCTTGGTGGAATCGATCTATGGTATTATACTAGATAGTACTATGGGGTTTGAACAATTGCATGAATAGGTGATAATAGACATTGGATGAACTATCCATACAGATTTGGTTGTCTATATGAATATTATTAACAAAGTGGTGGCATGGCCCATGATTGAGGTTGTTTCACTGCTAATAATAATGCTCTTGTAGCTATAGCAAAGCTCCACTAGGATAATACATTGGTTTGAGGTTCTGTTGGTAGTTACCTTGAGGATACAGTAACCATTTGGACATCTGCCTCTTAACAAATTTGGGATTGAGTGCATATGTTCCCATCTCTTGTAGTTGTGCCATGATTGGACAACATCCCTTAGGATTTTTGTACTAACACATAGTTCAACCTTCCTCATCTTTGAAGCTAGTATCTAAGCACTCAGCCACTAATGCAACTTTTCCTTTCCATCCAAAATCTTTATTTTTCTTCTTTTCCTTGCTTTTTTCAAAGGCTTGCTCAATTCTTTTCTCCATAATCTTTAATGCAATTGTAAATTTTTTATCAATAGAATTCCAGATTTTCTCTACTTTGATTGTAATGTCACTTACAGATTTATGGATTGGTAGAGTCATTTTTTGTATAACCTAATCCAAGGTTTCCTCCTCCTGTGTATCACAAACTTGTGCATCTCTCTTTCTAATTGATGGATCTCTATTGTACTCTTTAGTTGATTCCTTTTTTCTTAGCTCACCTTCCTCCTTTGCTACTTGGTTAATTAGTCTTTGAATGTAATGGGAAATCATTTTTGATAACTTGACTTGGGCGTAAACCCCAAGAGTCTCTCTAGTTTTTCTCCACAACCCATCTACAATGTGCCTAAGATATTCCCTTAGCAAAAACCCATGGCTTGGATACCTATGTAATAGTGAATAGTATTATCCATTGCTACATCAAGTGATGAGTGGCTAGGTATCCCTACACCCAACCATATGAATCATGAGCATTCACGTGTGACTCAGTTGAAATCCACAGACTGTAAGCACTTAACATACACCAGACTTCTAACTAGTGAAACCTTGGGTTAGAGTAGTCGTTGTCATCCTAATCTCACTTGTGAAGCTCTGTTTACATTGGTTAAGTGAGACTAAGGTTAATGATTTTTATATCTTTTTAATTATCTTTTTTGGTGACTAATTAAAGTATGGAAGTTAAGGAATAAACTATAATCTAATCTCTAATTACCCTAGAATATATTCTAACTACTCCTAGCATAAGTATCCGGTCCCATCTTCAAAGCACGTCCTGAGCATTTCCTAACACTACTGGATTACCAGACGTTAAGCATCGCTGGGCTCACCAAGTGTTTGGATTACGTTCGAGATGGTCATACTTATGGATTTAATGAACTATGAATGAACAATAACGATTGAAATTATAATAATAAAAATGTAAATAATCAACAAGTAACTAATAAAGCATTAACAAGTAATTAATAAAGCATAAACATTTTAAACTATTAAATGCATGAAACAACTAAGTCCAAATGCTGCAAGGTATGCTTGAATAGTTCGTCTTTATTGCCATCATGCCAATGGGCTCAGATACATCAATGCTCGAATAAATATCCAATCACTTTTCTTACACATGCTGCGAGCACTTAGAAAATATTCTATCTCTTGCGGGAACAAACTGCAAGAGCTTCACTACAACTACTCAAAAGATGCCTAAATGAGGTGGAACGCCCTGATATTTATAGATCTGGGAAAGGTGGCTACGTAAATGGGGCCACATCAACGTAGGGGGGCTACGTCGACTAGCCCACATCGACGTGGCCACGTATACGCTTCCCAATTGACGCATTGACTTTTGACACTTCATCATACCCCCACGACTGAGCAAAAACTCGTCCTCAAGTTACTTTAAAATTTGGAAGGTATGGATTCTTATTTGCAACACACATAACTTAACACATAAATGATACATACATGACGCAACATAAATTTGACCAAGTGCTCGAGTTACAGAGGGGAACAAATTACAAAAATGGCAGTGTTCAGAGACAAAATTGAACACTCCGCTGGTCCTGGAGACTCTGCTGTGTAGGATGATGCACAAAATTACTAAAGATGATCCAACCATCCCTGGGGGTGGTAGCTTTGATGGTCCTTCTCCAGCCTCTGGCCTATGCGTTGGTGGTAGCCTAGATGTCGGAAGTCCTGCGGTAGCTGCAACTTTTGGAGGTAGCTGAAAAGCCTCCAAGAGAGTCCTCATTTTTTCTTCTTTGCTTCTAGGGTCATTCACGGTCCATGTAGCTTCTCCAATGTGTGCTAGAATTGGAACTTCCCAAGGGAAAGGAAGCACTGAAAAGAGTTCTTTTAAATTGACAAACCAGGCTGTGAACTGCTTGCATTCAATATCGAATGCTCAAATTGATAACTGCAGCTACTAGTAGTCATTCATTCTTTGGGCCAGGTCTTCCATGATAGTACGTTGACCTTCAAAGCTTGTTCAGAGGACCTCGAGTTCCGCGTTTGCTATTGCCAGTTCCTTTTTGGTTACCTTATGTGCCTGGAACTCACTCTTGTATAGGGAATATGAGGCGGCCACTTATTTTTCTAATTCTAACCACGGTCTCCTAGCTGTGAGCATAGCCAGGTTTGCATGGTGAAGGTTGGCTAACTCCATGTATTCTGTCATTTCTTCAATTTGCAGCTCCTTTAGGCAAATTTCCACTTTATTATAGGCATTCAATCCATCGAAGATGGATGGCCATACATTGCCTCCTTCTCGGAGCTGCTGGAGCACTTGGTTCATTTAGGCTTTAACGACTTGAATGTGCTTCTCATTCACCTCCTTTTGCAATCCCACTTGGTCCCTATAATGATTTTTGACTTTTTCAAATTTTAGGGCCTCATTCTTCCAAGCAGTAATTTCGATTGCAGACTTCTGTCGTAATGCCCAAACCTCCTCCATTGACAAATTCTGATTTTTAGTAGCCAACCTTCTTATATCTGCGTTCACCCTGGCTAGCTCCTCCTGCTGTTGGTGGATGAAATATTTCATGTGCTCGTTCTCTACACCAACATTACACAGGCGATGAACTTCTACAGTCAGCTACACATTCTCATGGCAAACCTCCACCAAGTCCTTCTCTACATGATACGCTCGGGCATCTACTATGGACTTGTCTAGGATCACCATCTCCCTTTCATCCTCAAAAACCTTAAATTTAAACTAAAGTTATTGAAAAAGCTTCATCTCTGGTGATTTCGAGGTCAAGGATGGCCAGATCAGCAAGCTAGGCTCTTAATTGGGCAACCTCCATTGTCAAGCACTGATAAGAAGCTTGAGCAACTTCTAGTTGCCCCTCCAAACCAAGGCTCTTGCCCCTTGCTGATAGTAGCTCTAACTGGGTTGCAGTGATGTTTTCCAGAAGATCGAAGACATCCAGAAGTGGTTGCCCGATTCCTACCAGTTGGTCCAACAATTCTTCATGTTGGGCTACATCAATCTTGCTACGCGAAGTTTTGACAGACACCTATACATCTTGTAATCCATGAATATTTGGTACAAGTGTTGTCGCTGCATTGAGGAACATAGCAATTGTATTAGCAACCACTTCGCCCCAACTTCCTATCCCTGGTACTGCATCACTAGGATCGTCGCCCCCTCACCATCCTCCAAGCGTACCGCTAAAGTAGCAACATTCCCTGAGATTTTAGGGAATAACTGCTGGGTTCCAGTGGATACATCTTAGATGATTGGGTTTGTTCTGGTTGGAATGGGTGCTCAGGTGATGCAGAATATCGACCCTACCCTTTCAAGAAAGTTGACTGATTGAGCCACTTTCTCTAGGTGGCTCATGGTAGGGCGATATACCAAAGGATCGTCTCCTCCACCAGTTCTGCTAGATTGCTCTTGCTGGCTCAAGAGCATTTCTCGAAGCTCGCGGATATATTCTACTGTGTTTTGCGAGCCTAGCTGCATTGTTTGCACAGGTGGTGGAGGTGGTTACTACCCTTCCTCAGTTTATTGTTTTGATTTTTTTTTTCAGTGAGGACCACATCATGCAAGGTCAAACTGCCCAAAAGCTTCTGTGGAGAGAGACTTGGAGTGGTAGGAAATCTGTGAGGACACGCCAGCAACCCAGGGAACAAAATAGAACAACGAATAAAGCATTCCCCTTGAAGTCACACCCGATTCAAACCATTGGGTCATCCCTTAGTCTAGTAACTACACAAGTCACACATTGATTAAAATTTTTTTAAATGAAGGTTATTACATGTTCATGACACAAGGAAAACCATGGAATGGGGAATGGGTGGATGATGTGGACTCACTATCAAGTTTATGAAGTGGAAATGACGTACTATACAAGGACAACCATGCAATGGCGGGAACCAGATAACTAGGAAGACTATTACAGTACCCATCGTAACAAAAACTGACCACGCCAAACAATATGACAACAACATTTAAACAAAAAACAAAAAACATGAAAAATGGAAACAAAAAATTGTAAGACAAAAAGTGGAAAAAAATGAAGTGTAAAACAAAAAATGGAAAACAAAAGTGGAAGAAAAAAAAGTGTAAAACAAAAAAGTGTAAAAAAATGCTAAAATGATGAGGGGTGTAGTGGGATGGATCAGCAGGGATGAGGGTCTCCCCCACGACTAGGTGGAAAGGAGGAGATGCAAAAGATGGAGCGTGGATGACTGGCTAACGATGAGGCTATGACACTGGCTATGTGAAGCTCATAGAAAGGTTTGAGTTGTTGGCAATTGACCAACTGTGTTCTGGTGGGGTCCCCAGGTTTGTGGATGAGCGAGGCCCCAAATGGAAAGGTTTCAAAGACAATATAAGGTCCCTCCCATAGTGTCTAAAACTTTGTCGGTTGGGATATAGGTGAGGGGTTCCAATACAGTACCTTGTCTCCACATCGAAATGTGACGTTCCGAATCATAAGATCATGTCATTTCTTGTTATAGGCCTTGTGTGTTTCACTTGAAAATAGGGCCACTAATCAGTTCTCATCTAGCACACTCAAATTGATTAATCGTTCTCATTGTGCTAGCAGTAGGTCAAGGCCGAGGTCACAAGCGGTGAATAGTGTTCAAAGTTTTTCCTAGATTGTAAGTGTTGGCAACTTACTGTACACTAACTCATAGGAAGTTTCCAAGTGGAGCGATAGGCCCATAGGGCATCGTTGAGCTTGGTACTCCAATTCCTCCTGTATTTGCTAATTGTTCATGTAAGGATCTTGGTAATTTCCCTATTTGTGACTTTGGCCTACCTGTTGGCTTGGGGGTGATAAGGTATTGTGAATTTATGTGTTACCCCTAAGCGTTGCATGAGCTTTCGAAAAGTGACCCCCGTGAAGTAAGTCCCATTGTTAGAAATGAGTGTGCAAGGTACTCCAAACCTGGTAACGATTTGTTGCTAGACAAATCGTGCGGTGGTGTTTGAAGAACAGTCGATGACGGTTGCCGCTTTTGCCCACTTTGTATAGTAGTCCACTGCCACGATGATGTATGCCTTTCCATTTGACAAGGGGGTGATGGGATCCATGAAGTTGATACCCCAAATGTCGAAGGGCTCTAGTGGCTAAATCCACTATTCAGGTCCCTCCAACTGTGCCAACATCACACCATCTCTCTGGCATCGTTCGTAGGAGCAGGTGAACCATTGTGCATCCCTAAAAAGTGTAGGCTAATAATACCCTGCAAGAAGGATTTTAATGATCGTTCTGCATCCAGCATAGTGGCCCCCACAAGAGCCCTCTTGAGCATCTTGAAGGACGCATAGTGTATCATCGTCAAGGACATGCCATCGAACCAAGCCGTCTACACACACCTTGTAGAGGTGGCCATTGATTTCCATGAAATGCTTGGCCTTATGGAGAAACTACTGTTTCTACCAATGGTTCCATTCTTTTGGCAGCTTCTAGGTTGTAAGGTAGGTGAGGATGTGATTAAACCAAGGAGATTCCTCAGGTGCTTGAGAATCAACAGCGCCTGTGAAGAGGAGTTCATCTGGAAATTGATTGGATAAAGGCTCCTCCTCTTCTGTGTTATCCCATCATAATCGAGACAAATGGTCAGCGACCACATTCTTGGATCCCTTTCTGTCTACCATGGTCAAATCAAACTCCTGAAGAATCACCAACCACCGAATTATGTGGGGGCTCACCGTTGGTTTGTTCATCAGGAACTAGATAGCACTATGGCCTGTGTGCACAAACACCTCATATCCAAGCACATAGTGCCAAAATTTTTCCAATGCGAACACCACCGCCATCAATTCTTTCTCGGTGGTGGTATAGTTTAGTTGTGCACCCACAATGCTATGGCTTGCACAGTGGATATAATACGGATGTTTCTGATCATCACACTATGTAAGCACAGCTCTCAAAGTGTAGTTGGAGGCATCTGTCATAATGTGAAAGGATCTAGACCAATCAAGTACCCGTAGAACTGGAGCTTCTACGAGTTTCTGCTTCAGCTCTTGGAATGCAGACTCGCATTCCTTGGTCCAGACAAACGAAGCGTCCTTCTTTGTAAGCTCTACCAACAGCCAGGCTATCTTCGAGAAGTGTTTAATGAAGCGTCAGTAGTAACCAGTGTGTCCAAGGAATGACTGCACATCTTTGACAGTACTTGGTTTGTGGGTAATTCCTTGGATGACCCTGATCTTTTCAAAGTCTACGCCGATCCCTATTGATGAAATGTGATGCCCCAACACTATGCCCTCTTGGATCATCAGGTGGCTCTTTTTCCAATTTACCCGTAGATTCGTGTCTACACACCTCTTTAGAACTTGCTCTAGACTTTCCAAAGCTTACTCGAATGTGGCACCATAGGTAGAGAAGTCATCCATGGAGACTTCTACACCATTGCTAATTTGTTGCTGGAAGATGCTTAGGACAAGGCGTTGTAATGTTGCAGGCGCATTGCATAGGCCAAAGGGCATCTTCTTATATGCAAAAGTCCCCCATGGACTCATGAAAGTAGTTTTGGCCTGCTCCTCTAGTGCTATTTGGATTTGGTTATAACCACTATAACCATCCAAAAAGCTATAATTTTGGTGTTCTGCGATTGTGTCCAACACCTGGTCCACAAATGGGAGCGGGAAGTGGTCCCTGAAAGCTGCCATGTTGAGCAACGGAAAATTGATACAGACCCTCCACTTGCCATCTTTCTTGGGTACAATAACAAGGGGGCTAACCCACTCGCTATCAATGATAGAATAAATGAATCCTGCCTTAAGCAGTTGTTCAATTTCATCCTTTACTACCTGCTTCAACTTGAGATTCAACCATCTTTGTGGCTATCGTCATGGCTTCATGGAAGGGTCAAGGTAGATCTGGTGCTGGAAGATCCTAGGATCAATGCTAGTCAGCTCAGGATAGGATCACGCAAATGTAGCAACCCATTTGTTTACCATCACCAACAACCTCTTTTTTTGTTCAGGAGAAAAGGCAGCATTGATAATTACTGGCTTATCATTTTGCAAGAATGCATACTCTAAGTGAGCCAGTAGGGATTTTAGATCAAGGGGCTTTTTCTTGAAGCTCTCAGGGTTCTCTAGCTTTCCCCAGTCATCTAGGTCATCAACGATGGAGGTCCATTGATGGATCTCCTTCATCACATCTGTGCTATCAATATAAGCTTGCACTAGCCCCTCAGACAGTTCCATGCATAATATGCTGCTAGCAAGATCAGCTGTCAACCACTAGGTGCCTTCTTGGTTAGTGGCTGCTACATACAAGCATTGTTGAATTGGTGATTCCTCGGTACACCGACTGCATGCTTGAATGGATGTCTGCTTAGCAGATCATAACTATTGCACACAGTTGCACCCCGAGTCACTGTACGCGATGCATGGAACTCTTTTCTTCTCGATCTTCCTGAAAGGATTTTCCTTTGAAATTTCCAAGGACAGATCTTGGAGTCCTAGTCGTGCATCCACTGTGCTTAGCCAAGCTCTTCCCATGATGATTGGAAAGTTTCCCTTACAGTTTTCTACATAGATGATCAAGAAGTCAGCAGGGTAGGACCACCCACAAATAGTGGTCACAATGGCCTCCACCAAACCCAAAGGAATGGTGATGGATTGATCTGCTAACTCAAACCAGATGTTGCTCTTCTTTAGCGGGGGTAGGTTCCAGTCCTTGTACATGTCATGAGAGATTAAATTAACCCCTGACCCTGAGTCTAGAAGAGCTTTGCACGGCTCATTCCTAGCCACCTAAAGATAGATTAGGGGGCTTCCCAGATTTGTCAATTTCTAGGCGAGAGAACCAGCCTTGATCTAGTCGATCATGGCATGTGTGAGCATAATCGTTTGGACATTGGAATGCGGTGGAGCAAAGGACTGCTCGGGCGGTATGATGTTGGAGGCATTGGTATGTTCGAAGGCACTAGTCATGGGTGTAGGTAAGGGTGTGTTCAGATTATTGGGCTAGAAGAAAGGATGTTTGCGTGGCTTGGATTTTGGTCCACTTGGCCGAGGTGTCGATTCTAAGTTAACAGCCCTCGTAGCATTTCGTTGTTGTGGTTGTGGTGATATTTCTCCTTGCATGGATGGAGTAGGTGGCAACTTAGAGGGATGGTGTGGAGGAGTGGCAAAATAAGGTGACAGAGGGTAGATGTGATGTAGATTTGTTCCCCTAGGTGATGGAGATGGATGTCTAAAATATTCAAGGCAGTGGTAGTAATTGGGAAAGGCTGCATAACTGGAAGAGTCTCTTGGAGAGACTGATTTCTGAACATAGTACCCATAAGGATCTACTTTCTTGTAAGGGTACTACTACCTTGGAGGTGGCACCCCCCATGCTTGTGATTGCTACCACTGTTGAAAATATTCATACAGTTGTGGATGCATTCCACTTGGATAGTATCCTTGTTGCTACTGGTGGAATTGCCTGGGGTTGCCTTGTGAAGAAGGCAACCTTCGAGGTATCTGCCACTACACCAAACAAGGGCTCAAGGCATAGATTCCAGACTCTTGAAGGTGGGACATCATAGGACAACAACCCTTAGGATGTTCATATTGGCATATGCCACATCCATCATCCTCCTTGGTGGTAGAGTCTTCAACCTGCTCTACTACAGCAACTTTTTCCTTACCCTTATGTTGGGCATGTTTAGCTCCCTTCTTCCTACACCAATCACTGTCACTACCCTGTTCTTTGGACTCTTCTATGATTTTCAATACACTTTGTAATCTCTCATCCAAAGAGTCCCACATTTTATCCACTTTTGTTGATATTTCAAATGCAAACTTTTGTAACGGAAAAGTCTTCCTATTCATAGCTACTTCCAGTGGTGACTCATCATCCTCATTACAAAATCAGACCTCCCTTTTTCTAAGACAAGGGTCCCAGTTGAATTCTTTGGCACTCTCCATTTTTCTGAGTTCTCCTTCCTCTTTGGTCACCTGATCAATGAGGCGCTACAACTGATGGATCCTTAGCTCTGACAACTATCCCCTGGCGTACACACCAAGGGTCTTTCGTGTTTCAAAATGAAGCCCATTTATAATGTGGTGAAGTTGTACCCGCTAAGAGTAACCATGAACAGGGCATCGATGCAACAGTGAGTAATACCTACTCATGGCAACATCCAAGGGTTCATGATTCCCTTGTTTCCAACCTTGGATCTGCCATCTTAGATTCATCACTCTGTAGTACGTTTGATATTTGTCATTAAAGATTTCAAGCATCATACTCCATCTTCTAATTGATTTCAACTCCAAGGACTGGTACCAACTTTCAGCTTCTTTGATGAGTGTACAAGGGAATAGCTTCAACCATTTCCAATTGTTATCAATATTTTGCAGGGTGCAGGCATCATGGAACACCTGCAGGTGGGTCTACGGATCACAGTTGTATCCCCCTTCAAATCTGGGAATGTTGTTCATGTCAACATGCTTGATCTAACTATCCTTCATGTGCCTACTTGGAATGTGAACTACCTCTGCAATTTGAAGCATGCTCCGAGTAGCTAACAATGGCTCATCTGAATCATAGTCTTGTTGGGGACTATGACATCTATGATGATTTTTGCTACCCCTTCTTTCATGCTGGCGAGGACCACATGATTGGTCGCATGCTCCCTCATGTTGCCCCTTCCAAACCAGCTTACCACCATCCTTTCTCTCCAACCTTCCCTTGTGATGCTCAGAACCTACACTAGATGAAGATGAAGGAGAGGGGGAGGACGGAGAAGAAGGAGAGGCATTGCCACCACTTCGGTAGTGAAATCCCAACTACCCTGGTGATGGCCACGGTCATCTCCTCCAACTTTGCTACGTGACCCGCCATCCCCTTGAGGATCGTGGTCACTTGGAGGTTTTTTCTGAATGACTGACTGGAGGATCTACAGCCCCAAGTGAAGCTTGGTTGAATGAGTATCATTAAATACGAGATCCCCATTGTCTTGTAGTCCTTGCAATAATAAGGGGTTGGTGAATTGCTTCCCCTTCTGTTGTTCATATCTCTCGACTTGCTGCTGATCTCTTGTCCGTTGAGCTTTTGTGGGATGATAGTCCCGGTAGTCATGGTCCTCCATGACATACTCCGCCACTCAGTCCTAGATGCCCAATCTACCCAGATTGTGATATAGCATCGTATGAGCTGCTCGGTCGGGCAGTAGCACGATGCTACCCTCCATGACCCACAATCGAAGATGTTCATCCTGATATAGGATGAATGTGAAATCAGGGATATATTCATCGGGATGTTTGTACACCACCCGACATTCTTGTGGCACCGATGGTTCAAATGCATCTCTCCTGTGAGAAGACATGTTGGATGATAGATGTTCCATATAATCAGTGTACCTTATGATTAACTTAAGTTCGCCTAGTGCGCGTAGATATTTCTACCCTGGGTCTGTTCCAATGACTTAAATGATAATTTCACTAAGGTCAGATGATGCATGTAAGACTAACAGTCCCCAGCAATGGCACCAATGATGAGTGGCTAGGTATCCCTACGCCCAACCATACGAATCATGAGCATTCATGCACGACTCGGTCAAAATTTGTAGACTGTAAGCACTTAACTTACACCAGACTTCTAACTAGTGAAACCTTGGGTTAGAATGGTCGTTGTCATCCTAATCTCACTTGTGAAGCTCTGTTTACGTTGGTTAAGTGAGACTAAGGTTAATGATTTTTATATCTTTTTAATTATCTTTTTCGATGACTAATTGAAGTATGGAAGGTAAGGAATAAACTATAATCTAATCTCTAATTACCCTAGTTTATATTCTAACTACTCCTAGCATAAGTATCCAGTCCCATCTTCTAAGCACGTCCTGAGCATTTCCTAATACTACTGGATTACCAGATGTTAAGCATCACTGGGCTCACCAAGTGTTTGGATGGCCCTCATATTTATACATCTAGGAAAGGTGGCTGCGTAAACGGGGCTACGTCAATGTAGGGTGGCTATGTCGACGAGTTCACATCGACGTGGCCGCGTATACGTGGCCCCAGATACGCAGCCCAATCGACTCATTGACTTTTGACACTTCATCATCAAGGATCTCATGAGTTCCTTGCTTCCATCCCTAGATTTTTTTTCATAAGTTAGACAATTGTGAATAAGTCTAATATTTGTCATTGAAAAGTTTAAGCATGGTACTCCAATGTTTGATTGATTTAGGTTCCAATGACTAGTACAACACTTCGCATCCTTCACAAGTGTTTAGGAAAATAGCCTCAACTTTTATGAATCACTTTCAATATTTTTTAGGATACAAGCATCATGGAAAGCTTGAAGGTAATGTTGTGGATTAGCATTGTAGTCACCTTCAAATCTTGACATGTTGTTCATGTCTAACTATTTTATTTGGCTATCCCTCACATGCTTGGTTGGTATGTCGATAGCTTTTTGGATGTTTATCATGCTCTGGGTTACCATAATGGGTTCATCATCATGGTCAAGTTTGTATCCTCTATTGTAGTGGTGACCCCTTCTATGCTCATACCTTTCTTGATCCTCCCTTCAATCCCTTCATCTCCTTTGTTCATATTCTTCATCTTCTATATCAAAGTGTCTTGAACAATATTCATGGTGATCATGAGTCCTCTATTCTTCCTTATCATAGTCCCAGTACTTATGTCATCTTCTATCATAGTCCTTCGATGATTGTGATGAGGTAGTAGGATAATGATGTCAACTTGTTCTCCTTTGATGACTCTTGTATGGTTCTTTGTAGGATTTGGTAGGAACCCTTGGCCTTGAGTCCTACTTATGCTTCTAGTTAGTAGCCTCCTTCTTAGGTACCTTTACTAGAGTGAAATGAAATTGGGGTTTGATAGGTTCCTCAAGTCTGATGATAGGTACTTTTGAAGGATCCTTATGGTTTTGGTGGAATTTCTCTAAAATAAATGAATCAACATCAAGTTCCTCCAAGATAAAAGAAGCGTTGATGTGCCTCTCTTTGTTATGTACATGTTTTATTTCCATTGTAGCATCTCTCCTCATCTCCTCTTTTATGGGTTCATAGGGCCTAGTCATGTGTTTAGTCACATGGTACCCTTCTTAGATTTGGTTTAGATTCATTTCCATTAAGGTAGTTTGAAGCATGTTGACTGTTGCACATTCTAGAGGTAGGACTATGTTGCCTTGCATATCCATCCATCTCATTTGATTGTCTTGATGAAAGATGAAAGTGAAATCTAGATGATAAGGATCAGTGTGAGCATAAGTAATTCTTATTTCCATTGGCATTCCCCATTCTTCTTCATCAATGATTTTTTCATTGCTTATTATTGTCTCCTTGGTAGGTGATGATTGATCTTTGTTTAATGTCATATTATATATTTTTTAGACATTATGTTTTAATTTTTATTTTCTAATGGTTGTAAGGTTTGACTTTGTGTCTCAAATACAACAAACTTTAAGAAATCAATTACTATGCATACATTGACTTATCCTTGGCAACGACACCAATGATCAGTGGTGGAGTAATCCAACATAAAACCATATGAGATATAAGTGTTCATGCATAGCCTACTTGAATTCTGTAGACAAGGCAATGTGACTATGCTAGTAATTGGTTGAGTTTGTGATCATTGTCTTCCCACGTGAGTTAGTAAAATCAATGTGTATGGTTTAACTCATAGTGAGATGTATGATAATTGATGTTTTGTGGGGTCATTCTCCTGGTATCCATTGTAAAGAATAAATTTTAATTCTAAGTTAAGTTTAACTAAAGTGATAAAGGAATCAATCTAGCCTATGGTGATGAGCATCCATCTTGACCTTTCATTCACATCTTGGACTTCATGCAACTACTACTGGGATTACCAAGTACTTCACTACTAGGAATATCAAGCAATAGTACTACTTAGTTACCAAGCAATTACACTTAAGTATTCGAGAGTAGTTGTACTCATTTTTCTTAACAACAATAATAGTAAAGTGCATGTGAAAGTAAATTAATAACTAGAGAAATAATAAAGATTATACTAAGTAAATAGTAAAGAAATCTAAGTAAATAGTAAAGAAATCTAAATGGTGCTGTAATGATGCAAAGTAATCTCGATCTTTATTTTTAGTCATGAAATATGTTCAAGTATATTCCACTTGAAGAAAGACTCCATTCAATCACTTAACATCACACTATGGGCATACGCTGCTAAGTGCTAAGTACTAAAATCAAGAAAACAAATTAACAAAATTTTGCAAAGGTTGGAATGAAATTGTTATTTCACCATGCACCTAAGTGTCGTATTTATAGGCTCACATGTGTTCGAGATATCAAATATCTAACATCGTAGCTTGTGTCCTAATATTGAGGATCTGACATCGCAGCCACGATATCAGATCCTTGATATCATAGCCCATAAAAAATTTGATTTATCATACCCCAATGACTAACTAAAAACTCATCCTCAAGTTAAAAACAAAATGAGGATGGATTTCCATATAAAATTGGGAGATAGATTCACATGACACTAAATATTATATACATGACTCTTAAATGCTACAATGGTGTTTACAAAAATGATAGGACAACTTTAACAAAAAATAAAATTTGATTAAGCTTGATGTAGCCTTATGTAGTTCCATGTGGCAATAGTTCTAGATGGCAATAGCCTTATGCTAGTAATTGGTTGAGTTCATGATCATTGTCTTCCCACCTGAGTTAGAAAAATCAATGTGTATGGTTTAACTCATAGTGAGGTGTATGATAACTGATGTTGTATGGGTCATTCTCCTAGTATCCACTGTAAAGAGTAAAAACTAATTCTAAGTTTAAGTTTAACTAAAGCAATAAATGAATCTAATCTAGCCTATGGTGATGAGCATCCATCCTAACCTTTTGTTCACACCTTAAACTTCATGCAACTACTACTAGCATTACCAAATGCTCTACAACTGGGCACACCAAGCAATAGTACTATTGAGCTACCAAGCAATTACACTTAATTGTTTGAGATAAATCATACTCATTCAACTTAACAACAACAATAATAAAGTGAATGGGAAAGTAAATTAATAACTAGAGAAATAGTAAACATTATACTAAGTCAAAATAGTAAACATTAGTCTAAGTAAATAGTAAATAAATCTAAGTGATGCTGCAATGATGCAAAGTAATCTTGATCTTTATTTTTAATCATGAAATGTGTCCAAGTACATTCCACTTGAACAAAGACTTTGTTCAATCACTTAACATCACACTACAGACATACACTACTAACTACTAAGTACTAAAATCAAGAAAATAAACTAACAAAATTTATCTAAGATTGGAATGAAATTGTTGTTGGACTATGTGCCTAAGTGTTGTATTTATAGGCTTACATGTGTCTACGATATCTGATCTTTGACATTGTAGCTTGTGCCCTAATATGGAGGATTTGATATCATAGGTTCGATATTGGATGCCCAATATCTTTGCCAGTAAAAAAATTGGTTTATTACTACTCACCTGATTCACCTTGTTCTTTGATCCTCTAGCTATTAGAGGTAAGCTTTACGTTGTGGGGGACATAAACATTTAGTTTCTTTTAGAAAATTTATCCATTAAAATAATATTAAACCACTCATACTAAGTGGATCAAACTTGATAAAGAAACTCTAGTAGCTAATAATTAAAATAATATTCACTACCAAGATCACAAACAACCCTAACTATAACCTAATCTAATAAGAGAAGTATCAAAAGAACTAAGGGTTATAAAGTAAAAATCTAATCTTAGGTAACATTTGTGATCAAATCACATCAAAAAGAGGATCACAAATAGGAGGACCTTCCCAGTTTAGGGAAAAGTATCCAAGAGGAGGAAGGGACCAACAAAAACAACTACAGTAGCCCCAAGAGCAAGAGGCTAAGGCAACACATGCAACAGAACCTCTTTGGGAGAAGCCCAAGGTGGAATCTATTCAATAATTTTCCATCATAGAGACCAACCAATCCAAGTAGGATGAAGCTTCTAGGCCAAGGCCTAACCTCAAAGTTACCCTAATAGAGGCCTACCTAGAGAGAATCAAAACCAAGAAGGTTCAAAGTTTTGTTCTCCAAGAATTGTACTTTGGATTCTTCTTAGAGCTAACATCTAAATATGTCCATACTTAGTTACAGGTGTCTCCCATGTGGTCCATTTTCTCCTTCATTTGAAAATGGTACATGGGGAAGACTTACCTATTTTGGAACAATCAATAAGGAGATGCTTCCATCAGGATTAAAGATATCATAGTCTCCTACCAAATTGAACTAATCATAAAGATCCTTCATTTTCCTAACATTAGGGAAAAATTGACAGAGATTTCATTCTAATAAAATCTTAAAGTGAAGAAGAAATGGGTCTAGTGTTGATATGGGATGGATTATAAGGAGTATGGTACACTCACCAAAGTGCCTTTTAAAATTATGTTCTATCACCTAAATCCCACGATGAGGCCAAGTAAGGTTACAACCTTCTTTTCCTATACGTGCATCACTCTAAGTAGAAGATTCCTTGTTAAACTTTCCTAGCTTATCTATCTAAAGATAGAAAAGTGCTTTAAGGAGAACAATAAGGAAGGAAGACTCTCCCCTTTTTGTGCCTAATCAAAAAACTTTACAAAAGGGGATGCATAACATGTAATGCCAATGACATGGTTTGTCATGCTCCTACTACATCTTAGTATGAGATGATAAAGGATATTGCACTAGCCAAGTTGAGAGAAAAGGAAAGGACCCCACCATCATCACTTCTAATGCCAAAGATAATACTCAAAGCAGTTGTAGCTATTGAATGACTCCAAAAACCCCATTAACAATAGCTACAACAACAACAAGATTTAGTAGGTGGTGGAGAACTATTGATTTATCATTTAGTCCTGAGCCATCTTAATGAGGATACTAAGATCATCAATTGGCTAGACCAAGAAACCATCCCACTCTTTTCCACACAAAGAAATCAAGCACTTGCAAAAATGAATCCTAGTACTTAAGAAATTACAATATCTAATTCTTGACAAGAATTCCCTAAAATTTAAGAAAATATTGCAACCTTATACATCTACTTGGAAGAAGATGAAAGGACAATTATTTTGGTGATGCAGCACTAAGGGTAGAAAATAGTGGCAAAGGTGGTGTTGATAGGATAGCTAAGGCTATGAATGCTCCTACGGTGTCCATGCTAGACATTTCTACAATGGTGGACATCCAAATATCTACAAGAGTAGGGAGTGATCGATTGAGCACTACTGAACATAAAGAATTATTGAAATGACTAGTGGAATCTAGGCAACCACTTACAAAGATCTTCAATCTTCTAAATGAGATTACAAAAACCTATTCATAGTTATTAGAGATCAAAGATAAATTACTCATTACCAATGTCCAACTACAGACATCCACCATTGAAAACCAATGGTTGACTACTAAGGTTATAGAGTTGTGGGCTTGTCTCTCTGATCCCACAATTCTTAGCTTGTAACTCATGCTAGATGAAGCTTTCCAATAGCTTTAGCACAAAATAAGGGAGGTTGAGAGTGCAAAGGAGGTAGCAGTCTTTGATGTATCCTTGTTAGAGCCCACAGCCTTTCACATTGACAAGGATTTGTCACAAGTTCACAAATAAACTTTGGTCCTAACTAAAGACATTCATCATCAAAGGAATATAGAATAATAAAAGGATCAAATGGTTGAATTTGTTCATCAATATCATGAGTAGCTAGCCAGGGTGAGCCTTGACTTGAGAAGGTTGATAGTATAAAATAGAAATCTCTTAATGGAAAAAGTTTGTGCTCTTTGCTAAAAGATAGCCATTAGGATAGCTTCCTAGAAAAATGAAGCCCCTAAATTGGACCAAGTAAAGAACCATTACAGAAAATAGGTTGGCCTCCTCAAAGAAGTTAATCACAAAGAAATCCAATTAGCTAAGGCAAAGATGAATG
Source organism: Gnetum montanum (assembly GCA_015680685.1). Lineage (NCBI taxonomy): Eukaryota > Viridiplantae > Streptophyta > Gnetopsida > Gnetales > Gnetaceae > Gnetum > Gnetum montanum. The sequence goes on along the minus strand of MNCI01000556.1, from coordinate 347,947 downwards.
AGACCCTCCAACAACTCTAATAAAGAGACGACATGTAGCAGTCCATCTTTAATGGACTAAACACTTATAATAAAGTAGACATTTTCATAAAAGGGTTATAGATCAAAGAGATGACTAAATATATGGAGGATGCCAGCCTTTGATATGCAAACCTAGCTATGCTGATAACAAGATGACTAAGAATATATTTGAAGAAACAAGTGACCAGTTCCTACCTCTTATATGAGACAAAATTCAAGCATCATAAGAAGATCAAGTAGTAGTTGGAGATAAGCACTGACAAGCTTGAAGTTCTCAGGAGAAGATTCACTAACCAATGGTTTATTGCTGAGAACCTAACAAGATGGATGAATAATTAGTAGGAGTTGTAGAACTTGGTAAAGATGTTTGACATTGAATGTAAATAACTTTCAATGTGGTTTATCAACATGAAGAAGTTTTTTTCTTCGACATCATGCTTGTGGGGTGTTCCCTCTTCAACCAACATCAGTGAAGCTATGTTGATTACCTATGATCCATGTGACAAACAAGAAAAGATGAAAGCATTACTAGATGCTTTCAAGCTTCCACTAGTAGCAACAGTTCAACCCTAGTCGCCTCCACTACCACCAACGCTAGAACTAGGCCAAGGACCTTTAGCATCATAGAAGCCTCCACCTCTAGGCACTAACTAAAAATTTTGTCCATTTTTTGTAACATAGGAATACCTACTATAATTTTTGTAAATTTTCTAATTTTGTTATAATGGATGTTAATTTTTTAATCCTGTATAATCTAGCACTCAAAATTGGTAAAGTCAGTCAATTAGTTAGTCTTTTAGTTAATAAATTCCATACTTTTCCAATTTTTGTAAAAAACTCGATCCTACTTTTATTCACTTGAGGATGAGTTTTTAGTTAGTTGTAGGAGTATGATGAGTCATCATAATATAGGCTACATCAACAGGCATGCATTGATGTAGCCCCATCAACGTATCTTATATATGTTGTCATTGATGCAGGAGAAGCCTATATAAATGCATGCACCAACCACGTTTATGATATCTTAGGTCCATATCATAGTAAAGCCCTTACAGTTTAGTTTCTCCAAAGTTAGAATATTTTCTCTCTAAGTGCTTGCAATGTGAATTAAAGTGATTGTATGAAGCTTTATTTGAATGCCATGTACTTGAATGCATTAGAATGAATGGAAATAAGGTCGAGATTTCTAATATTCATTGTAGCAGTTGAAATAGTTTAATCTTTATTATTTGCACTTTACTTTCAATGCAATTACACTTATGTCTTAGTTAATTAATGCACGTAATCTTAAAAATGTAAGTACGAATACTTTGAACATAACATATTGCACTTGGTAATCCTAGTAGTGGCCATTTTGTATGCCTAGTAATCACTATTTTGTAACCCAATAGCATTGATACTAGTTCAGGATGTGTACGGTAAGTGGGAACAACTACTTATGTTAAAATAGTTAGTTACTAGAATAGCTAACTAGTTAAATGGTTAATTATTAAATATTCATTTACTCACCTAGCCTTAGAAGAATATATATATATTACAAGTGTGCCTTAACTCGCATTTAACCATAAAAAACTAATATTACAAGTCTGAGCTAGGAAGATAATGATCATTCAACCTTTTGCCTCATGGTTTAAGATCATTAGTGCACACTTGTGATTTGTATGGTTGGGCATAGAGGATACCCACTACTCATCAATAATTTTGTTAATAGTGTGGTAATTACTACACTAGAAGAACAATAAAGAGATCCTTAGTAAGAGCCTGTAGGAGAAGGAGATGATGATGATATCATCCCAGAGGAGCTAAAGACCTACAAAGAGGAATGGTCCAGCATTATATTGAATATTCCAAGTCCAACTTTTGACAAACTAGATATGACTAACTTGAGCTTGTAAGAGATAGAAGAAAGAATTTTAGAGATGTATAGAGAAATGAAAGGTAAGTATAAAGATTTGAGGAGTTGGTTTATATTATTTTATAAAATAATAAAATATAACTGACTACCTATGTTATCTTAATTTTTTATATAGATCCAAGGAAAAATAGCCAAGAATTAATAGCAAAACCAACTCTTATGCAGATTGATGAGAAGAAGGAGGAAGCTACTAGGGATTAAAAATAAGGCTACTGAAGCTATGTGAACATTAGTTTTTCATGTCACTTATGCTTGATACAAAGAGATAGTCTTTATAAAATGTCAAATGTAAATGGTGTTTAGAAAAAATATGCAGTGTCCACTATTATGATGTGCATGAATTGTAAAAGTTTTTTAAAAGATAATAAACTTTGTTATTTTCAATTAACTAATCATTGTGTATCATGATGGTCATGAAAACTATGTGATAATATTACTATTAAGCAATCACTTATCACTTAACATTGTGTGCTAATAATGATAAGTGACAACAAAAGAAAAAAGAAAAAATTTCAATGCGAAGTGTTAATTTTAATCTTAATAGGCACTAGTAGATGTCCATCACTTAGAAGAAATGACAAATAAGATAAATCATTTAACATAGAAAGCAAGTGTAAATTACTTTTGTAAGTGACATGTAATGTCAAATGTTATTATGCATGCTAGTCATAATAATTTTGTAACCACTAATAATTTCATTATCTAATAATAGTAAATGATAAGGATGAAAATATAAAAAGATATCTAATAAGTGTTAGTAGATTTCTACCACCTAAGAAAAGCAACAAATGAAACAAATGAAATATATCGAAGCTCACATATCTAATGTTGCTGTGTTAGCAATGAACTTTTGAGCATTCTTATAAGAAGAATTAGAGGAATATTTTTCCTTAAGATCAAATATATTAAGTTCTCCAAAGCCTAAGTCATTAAATCTGATATCAAATATGGGCTCATCATTTAGGTCTATTAAGTCTTTGGTATCAATAGAGTCCTTAGAAGAAGACATAACTGTAGATTTACCTAAAGTTCAATTTTAATACCACCTAGTTTGACATTAAGTTGATAAGGTCATGCTTCACAATCTAAGTAAGAAACACTCAAAATATATGTACCAGATGAGATGATTATCTCACAATTTTATAAGGGGACGTGAAGCTCTTGATATATAGGAGATGATACTAAATGATGTTGAACTAGCCAAGAATGTCCTAATATTTCATTCATACTAGGACATTCATGTATGATCATAAAGTTAGCTTTAGACTATACAAAATTACCTACTATGAATGGAAACCTAATAGAACCTATACCTTCTACTTATGTACCATTAAAGAAAATGACATTAGTATAAGTTTTATTGAAGATTACCTTATCGTAAAGACTAAGAAACTTGATAATAATCCAAATGATCACGTTAGATCTAGTGCCATCATTAACATATATCAACATAATTAAGGAATCAAGTGATACTTTGACAATGATGTAGAGTGTTAGCTAACAAATATCTCTTATCTTTAAATCAATCTTGATGTTATCTAATGCATATGAGACTTGAAGAAAGGATGATATAGTCTCTCTCTGAGCCAAAATATTGCTTAGAACCATAACTCTCTTAAGAATATCATATAAAGCTACATGATATTCTTTAGAGGTTGTTGTGATGCCATACAAGGACAAGTTAATATCTTTCAAATCAATAATAGTGATAATCTACTGTAGGACCTTATTATCCATCAACTGTGATGATCATGGAAAAAAGTGCCACTATGATTGGTTGTATAGGATTAGATGAAGAGAGAAGGCTATTTGAAGGAATATACTCCTAAGGATATTGGAAAGAAATATTCTTTGATGTTTTAGAAGGTTTCTTCAATGCATTAGTAACTTTATCCTTCAATTTGACTATTTACAACTTATTAGTCTACTAGCTATGGGTATGGATTTTTACTTATGATGATGGAAATAGATGGTTAGATGTTTGGGATATAGTAGGTGAATGGATATGTTGGGATTCAACATGGTATGAAATGAGATGGGAGTAGGAAGAACAAATAGGTTGAGTAACAAAAGTGATGGGAATGGATAATAGTATGAGATGTAACTAATATTTGTTTAGTCAAAATAGCATGAATAGGTTAAGAAGGTAAGGAAGGATGATTTAACTTCAATGAAGTGGTGGTGTAGTCAAACCAGTGAATGAAATAAGGTTTTTAAGGTCATGCTAGAGACTGTTAATAATTACTATAGTCAAAATAGTGAATTATGTTAAGGCTCCTTATGTGAGCAATTACGAGCTTTATATTTTGACTTGAAAGCTAAAATAGTACTTTGAGCTTCTAAGGGATTTTGAAATACCTCTAGGTAGTGATTAATAAGATACATAGTGGATGGCTCACTTTCCACTACTATCTTACCCTTATATATGAAATCTTGAATGTCATCCTTCAGATTCTTATAATTGTCTATGTCATGATTAGTAGTCTTAGGATAATAACAGTATTTCAAGTAATAATACTACCTAGGTATCTTAGAGTCACTTTCTTATATTTGAGAAGGATCCATTACTATGAGATGAATGTAACAGTAACATGCTCTTGTCTAATAAAAAACTTGCTTCCTCTTAAGGTGATCACTTCTAAGAAGATTGCTAAAAAGTAAAAAATACCTCATGGATATTTTAGGATACCAATCTCTATTTCTTTGTCATCTGTGTTTTTGGGTTGAAGAATAAATAGTTGAGGGAATGTTTCTTTGTTCCTTAGAAAAAGAAGAAACACCTTAAGATATTGGTTGTTCCTTGTTTTATTTCACAATCTTGTTAGCTTTGTTACAGATTAACATAAATTCTTGGTCATCATGCTAAATGACACCCTCTTTAATGCATCTGGTTGTCAAGAAAGCATCATTTAGAGAATGAGGCTTCGAATAATTCATCCTCTTATAAATGTAGTCAATGATTGTAGCTTTGAAAATGTCCTGTAAATGACATTCCTCTAAATGATACAATAATTTAGTTAATGTCATTGTCCATCAAGAAATAAACTTATTGATGGGCTCATTTAAAGCTTATTTGATGATTCCAAAGAACATAACAATTGTGCTTTGAGGAATATTGAACTTAAAACATTCAATCAAAGCTATAAATAGTTATTTAAGAGAGGTGATAGAACCATGAGATAAGGATCTATACCATTCCAAAGCTCTTTTAGAAAGAGAACTAGATAAATATCTCAACACAATGTAAAGGTAAGGGATAAGAAGCATGCAATCATTCCTAAAGATGACTACATGGTTCATAGGATCCTCTATTTTGTCATTTTACTTTTTAAAAGATGGCAATGAAGCTTCCTTGGGTAGAACTGGCAAGGAAATAGCATAGCTAATAGGATGACTTTGGACTTGATCCAAGGAAATGGGAGAATTTTCTTACATAACCAATGCCTTAGCTAATTTATCTTAAATGATTTGGAGATGAAACATAACATCATTAAGCAATGCTAATAGCTATGAATCTATTCTAAGAAAGTGAAGGTAGGTTGAGTTGTAATGGTAGGTAATTTATTTCAAAAGGGACATATGTATAAAATGGGTTTGAATGTAGTAGGAGCAGGTTGAAACAAAATTAGTTACATATAGAAAAAAAGATGATGCACTAGTATATTGGAAAATGATAACTAGTGGTGGAGTAGTAGAATTAGGGAGTCAAATGGATTGAAAAAGATGTATGATAGGTTAGGGTTAAGGAATAGAGCATGTGGATCCAAAAAATGGATTGGAGTATTGGAAAAGAAAATGAGGGTTTCTAACATTATTAGAAGGAAAAAATGATAGGGTGGAGGAACAAATCTCACAAGAAAACTAAGTGGTCCTATGTTAGGAGGAAAAAATTCAAGTAAAGAACTATGAGCAGTTGTGATGCTAATGTTGTGAATATGATGTGATAAAGGGTTAGTTTTATCAAGTTCTTCAACTAATTGTTCATCATCTTTATCTATTAGATGGATGTCCAATTCAAAGGCTATGCTTTCCCTTTTTCCTCTAATAGTAATGTGAGGACCAAGAGGTTGGTTCAAGATGGTATTCATCCTAGCATCTTCAATCTACAATTGTATATTTTCCTATATCTTCTCTTACTCCATGATGAATTCTACAATCTCCTTGGCTTCCCTATGACCTACTTCAATTGGATGATCTAGATTAAAGAAAAAATGAGAATGATCATTAGTTTTCTCATATTTAACCATGTGCTTAAATATGTTTGGTGTGAGCAAGTAGGCTAGCTCTCATTTCACATAGGCTATCTTGTAGTCCCTTAGGCTTAATCCTTTTCAGAATCCCTAATTTCTCCTTAGATCAATGAGCCTCTAAATTTTAAAGAGACTTGAATTAGAAGATGATGTCATAATTGCAAATATATTGTAGGAGTAACTATGACCTCACAAGGCTATTACTAGAGCTTCAATTTTCCCTATAGTCAAGTTTGAACTCAAAATAGAAAGTGAGAATATTTGTCCATGACAAACGTAAAAGTCATGGGAAAAAACACATGACATCAATGTTTCAACATGGTACATTTTTTTGACTTAGAAAACGTATCATAAAGAGAAAATCTTAGAAATAACATTAATTTCTTAGTGGTCTTATCTCTAGCATCAAAAAGATGTTATGGTAAGAATTTTCATAAATTTGAGATTTGACATAGCCCTACGTGAAATTAAGCTAAGCATTCCATGGCACCAAGTGGTAGTATTTTTGCCAAACAGAAGTGAATAATAAAGGAAAAAGTATGCATGGAATAGTTGATTAAAACAAAAGCAGATATACTAAGAAAGAAATGTATGCAAGATATAATGTAGAAAGAAAAATATTATGTAAAATTAGATCTATGAAATTGATGAGTGGTGAGGTACCCCTACACTCAACCATACAAATACGAGCATTTTCACACGTGATCTGGTAGAACTCCGCAGACAGACTAGTTGTGGCACCTAGACAGTTATCCTTAGGTCGCAGTTCACTATCTTCCCACCTAGACTAGTATTATATTTGTCATGTATGGTTTAGTCTAGAGTGAGGTGATGATGTGGTTCCTAATCTAATGCTACTCCTGAAGGCAATGGAAAGTAATATTAACTAAGCTAGGAGAAAAAGGGTAAGAGAATCTAATCTAGTCTAAGTGCGATGAGCATCCATTCCTTGATTATTCATACACGTCTTGGACTTCGTGCATGACTACCACTAGGATTACCAAGCCTAGTTCCTAGGTACACTACTGGGTTACCAAGTAGTCACACTTAAATGCTCATAATCAAGTCGTACTCATTCCACGTTCTAACGTGAGTTTAAGGGTGAGAGAGACTAATTAGGAAAGCAGTAAATAACAATTAAATAAATAAATAAGCAAAGTCAATGCTGCAATGATGAAGTAATCTCGATCTTTATTGCCAGTCATGTGCGTGTCCAAGTATGTCACACTCGAATAAAGGATGCCATACAATTACATTCACCACACTGCGGGCAGACACTGGAAAATATTATATCTTTGGAGGGATCAAACTGCCAGAGTCTAGCTACAATCTAACTCTATCATATGAAATAAGGGAGAGCCACTTATTATTTATAGATTTGATGATGCACTGCGATATCGTGTACGTGATATCATAGGGGAAGACGTGATATCGCTGGGGATGCGATATTGCGGCAAACGCGATATCGTGGCCCATGCGATATCACGTCCCATCATACCCCCATGAATGAATAAAAACTCATCCTCGAGTTACAGTGATTACATAGTGGATAGGTATGGGATTATTAAATGGAAACATGGGATGATGCCGCAGTGTGGGGAGAAAACAAAATAAAGACATAACACACAGAATATGCTACAACTACAAAAATTTGGAACTCATGTAGTTCCTGGTGGCCGTGGCTCCTCCATTGGTGCCTTCCCTTTGTCTTGTGCTCCAGGTTTTGAGGCTTGATGGCACTGAAGTATGGCCTGGAGCTTCTCCTCTTTGGTCCGAGGGTCTTGTACCGTCCATGCTAATGTTCCAACGTTTGACGGAGTTGGAACTTCCCATGGACAGGGTAGTTGCAGAAACATTTGGTTGGCCTTGACGTACCAAGCCGCGAACACCCTTCGTTCCTTCTCATAGGCTCTAGCTTTATCCTTGTACTCATGAAGGTCCGTTAGCTATTAAGCCAAGTCGGTTGTGACATCTTTCTATCCTTGGTAGCTGGCTTTTACCACCCCAAGTTCAGAATTTACAACATCCAGTTTCTCCACCAACTTCTTGTGCTATGCAAATTCTTCCTCGTATTTGATGTGGGTGGTTGCTATCTGCTGCTCGAGCTCTGACCTCGAGTGCCCTACTATCAACATGGCAAGATTGGCATATCTTAGATTTGCCAACTCCATGTATTCTGTCAAGTCTTGAATCTACAAGTCCCAGTTTTTAACTTTCGCTTAGTGGGCGAAGGCATATGTGTCCAATATGGCCCATCAATTAGTGTGTTGAGCACTAATAGTGTTTATTTGGGCCTTGGCCATATGGATCTCCTTTTCAAGGATCTATTTATACATCCCCACCTATTGGCAGAAGTGCTCCTTCAGCTTCCCATGTTGTTTAGCCTCATTCTACCATGCGCTTATCTCAATCATTGACTTTTGACGAATGGTGCGTACCTCCTCCATTGAGAAGGTTCAATTTTCTCTAGCTAAACAACTCATGTCACAATTGATCCAAATAAATTATTCTTGTAATTGATGAAATTTTTCATCGAGAACATTCTTTTGCTTTTCTACTATGGTCAACTAAAGATTGTCTGCAACCATCTACTTGTTTTCTTCCTGTAAGGCTTTGAGTGCCTTAAGATGCGCATGGGTTTGCGTTTGTGCTGCGGAGGCATCCCAAACAGCCTTCTCCTTTTCATCCACCACCCTTTTATTCTCTACAATTAACTTTGTTAGTTGCTCGGTTCTAAAGTTTTCTAGTTGGTTTGCGGTAACAAATTGTAGAGGGTCCCATTGTGCTGCTTGTAAGGCCATGAGCTACTCTTGTAGTTTCTGCACTTTAGCTTCAGCATGCTCTTCCCTTACTCATGTTAAGACTAGCTTCCCCTTTGTAGAAATGAGGTTTGATTAAATTGTTGTAACATCTTGAGGGATGTCAAATAGGGACATCATTACTTACCTTGTTTGAAGTAATCGATCAAGCGCATCCTCATGTTCCGCAGGAGTCATTGAGGTTTCGGCTAAGGTTTGAGCATCTCATGCTCCTGTGAGATTTGTCGATGGCACAACAGGTATGTTAAAGGATTCCTTGATGTGGTCTGTGACCACTTTTGTAGCTCCCGTGGCATTCTGGTGTTGCATGACCATCACAATGGCCCCTTCACCAGTCTCTAACTGCACCTAGAAAGATGCCATGTTTCCTGAGATCTGTTGTGACCATCTACTTTCCCCTCCTCCTGTGTGAATAAAGACTTTACCCCTTATGTGATCCAACAAAATAGTAGGCTTCCTGGCATCATCGATGACATAGAAGAAGTTTGCATCATCACGACTTCCCCAGCTGACCGTCTCGATGATGGCCCAAAGATGGCTCATCGACGGTCTGTAGTCTTGCAGTGGTGGTGGTTGCTCTTGGCTTGTGCTAGGCCCTACTTATTATTTTTGGCTGGGACCCATGGATGGAGGTTGATTCTAGTCCCAGCTCTTCACCAGTTCTTTTTCTTGGAGCTGGCACCTTTAGTAATTTAGCGTATGAAGTAGTTTGGGCTTTTTGAAGGACATCATTGGTGTATCCCTGAATACCAACACATCGGCAAAGCTTTCTAATAAGATAGGGGAAAGGCAGTGCCATCTTCCCTATCTTTCGTTCTTCGAACTGTCTCAGGATCTCCATTAAATATAGATACGGTAGGTTAGCGTTAACCTTTCCCATCAACACTGCACATCCTCTAGTTGCATACATTGATATTCTTTTGAGGCCCTTTGTGGGGAAGAGGTGATATGTTCCAATTTTGAAGTAAACCCTCTCTTCTGTCTTCAATTCACCAAATGCTTTATCTCTGCCATAAGCCTTCTCTAACCAATCCTTTCGCACATCGGGGTCTGAACGGATGGATAACTAAGCAACCTAGGGCCCTACATTTGGAAGGTCTAACACTTCTAAACTGGCCTGCGTAGAGAAGTCAACTGTCACACCACAAATATTAATAGTGGCTCCTTGCTTCCTATTGTGCCAAAATTGGTACGTCTCTCCTAGGTACCAGGCACCACTTTCAAAGAGGATAGGCCATAATGGGGATCCTTTGAGGTGATCCCTAACGGCCTCAGGAGTGAATTCTGCAAATGATTCAAAGTTCAATTCCATAATCACCGCAGCGAATGTGGACTTCTCATGGATAGCCTGAACACAATCTTGGAACAACATGACTTGTTGTCCCGGTTTAGGCACTGTAGCAGCTCCTCCTTCTACCTGCTTAGACCGTTCGATAGAAGGTTCATCTTGATGAATGCTGAATGATTGCTCATCCTATTCTGCATGTTGTCCAGCAGGTCTTTTTCTTCCACCTCTCCGAGCTCGTTTGCTTCTACCATGGGTAGGACCTTCCTGTTGTCCATGTTTCGGGGCCATCTGCAATCACATGGGCCAAGCATTAGTAAGGTTGTTTTTGAAGTTAAGGTATACCTTACTGCTTTCTTAATTAATGATCTTATGTTATCATGTGTGATACTGCCCGAAAGTTTGTAATAATGAATCCTGTGACTTAGGTGGTTTCCATTTTAGTTTCCTAGTATACCTAGGGATTAAATGATTTTTTGGCATAATTATTCTAAGTGTTATAGTTAATTACCCTAGCTGATGTCCTTTGGGCGATGATAAATTTCAAAAAAGTTAGGCACTTTTCGGCAAGTGTCCCTCCCCCATGACTAAGATGAACACTCCAGGTTCAAGTAGGTTCAAACGAAATGAAAATTGGAGTAACAGCTAGCGAGATAGAGTGAGAAAAGCAAGGGTTACTCAATCGTAAGTCGCAGAGAAAAATTTCAAAAATTCCCCCCTTGTGAATGACAAAATTACGCTAAGTGTTGCGGGGGGTGACCTATTTATAGGCGACGAGGACACGATATCGTGTACAATACATCGCGTATGCGATATCACGTACGTGATATCTCATCCCTAGTGATGTGAGGCACAACCAAAAGACCAAATTTTGAAGGTATTTTCTTGAAATAAACGTTGTAAATTAAGGACATTGGTTATTATCAAGGGTTCTAGGGTAATTGCATTATGTTCGGAGGCACAATTAATGATGACGGTGTGGATTTTACCAATAAAAACTTGGGTGGTAAGAAAAAGGGTATGTAATGGTACATTGGAACATTAAAATTCAGAGGGATAATAGTAGGGAAAGAAAATCAATTGAAAAATCATGTTGAGGGTAAGAAATGGTGTGTGTGGGCTATGTCATAAGTGAAGATTACAAAAGATTACACAAGTGGGTCCTTCCCAAAGTAGGTTTCAACCTATAATGCCCTTGTGTAACCACACTTAAAGTGTCCGTGGGTACTAGAAGGGTTAAATGTAATCCACACTAACTCCACAAAACACACACATGTAAATATCACTGGAATGAGATGAAAATTCTATGCTACATGGGACACGAGCTACAATTACACAAACAGTGAGATGAGACAAAGTATAGAAGGGATCGTAGAGATTGGGACATGAGGTAATTGACATAGGGCACAGTGAATCCTGCATGAAGAGCATGATTAAGGTGTCATTACCTTGTCATTCCAAGATCAGGACCAAGTCCGTTCCTCCAATCAGTGACATCACATTGTTTCATCCCATGATAAGCAACTATGAGAGTACCGTAACAACAAGGCATATGATCACTTGGCATTTTATTCAAGGGAGGAGTGATTTTTGTTTTGTGGCACTTCCTTCTTCTTCTTCTTTTTCGATTGCTTAATCCAAAGAAGCCACCAACCTTCAAGCATGGGTGCATGTCTTTCCAGTGGGACCCCCTAGAACAACATTGGATTTTTGAGTGCCCTTTTGATTACTCTTACTCCCATTTTTCATTAGATCTACAAGGATCTTAGTACAACCACATTGCATGATAACTCCCACAGATGTCACCAAATAGAATCCACAAGTCCCCTTAATGTCACACCCTAATCATTCCCTCTTGGTCCATCCTTCTTCGTTCTGGGTACAATGAACACAAAATTAATTTTAAGACTTAAGAATTTCAAGAATATCATTGTACCCTTGAACAAAACCTCTTATTTGTAGAGTGGATGAGTGGGTGTAATGGCCTCACTGTTCCAAATAATTGATCACTCGAGAATTAATAACATAGAACACACCTTAACCAACGATCCACATGAGTGTTTTATTCATAGACGAGATTACTTACAAAAACATAAAAAGATAAAAACACAAAAAGATAAAAAGATAAAACAAAAAGTTGAAAAATAAAAAACTGGAAAACAAAAACTTGAAAAATTAAAGAAAAGTAAAAAGTGGTTATTAATCCTGCTTATTAGAATGAGGGATATCCCTCATAGTTAAACGGTTGAGGAAGACAAGGATTAATAATTGATGATGGGGATCCTTGCATTTTGAAAGTATTCTGGCTTGGTCATATTTACTCCTTCGGGTTTCACACACTAGGTTATAATAAGCATAGTGGGGCAATTTATGCGATGTAGTTCCCAGATAACAAGTTGACCCACTATGATGTTTGAGACCATTATATGGTATGCAAGGATTAGGTGTTCGCTCTCCATGGTTGAGTTCATTGGGCCAGATTGTTGTTGGAGTGTGAGTTGGTGGTCCTGATGAAGTTACATGAGGCATTGAGTTCGAAGGTAAGGATGCACCATAGTGTGGGACTTGTGCTAAGCTGGAGGATGCAATGGCCTTGGAATTATGTTGTCCCTTCTTACGACCGTGTTTAAAGAAGGGACACTTTGGATGTTAAGGAGGCTTTTCACTGTTGTTCGTAGTAGGAGCACAATTAATGTTCGTGGGTTGTTGCGGTGGTGCAGACACCTTAGGCATAGTTGGTGGTGATGTAGAAGGAGCGAAATGATGAGAATGTTGAAAGTTAGGAGGTGTATAAGATACACAAGGTGGTGGTTGTGTTGGAGGCATGGGTTGATAGTATTGAGAAGAATGGTGCTGTGGTGAGATAAAGTGTGTTGGCCCAGTTGGAGAAATAGGATGTTGAACAAGATATGCATTTGGATTTGGATAATATGAAGGGTGTCTCCATTTTAGTGGTGGTCTCCCCCACGACTAGGATTGTTGCCACTATGATCGAACATAGTATCTTTGCACGAACTCTAGATGTAACGTATTTCCCCAATGCTCATGTAAATGTAACAATATTGGGCATTGGCCCTTGGGGTGATCATACAGGCATATGTTGCATTCATACGTATGATTGGCAGTTGAGCTCTTATTCTCCTTATCCCTTCTTTCCAATTTTCTACTATTTCTTCCTGCTTCTTGGGTTGTCAAAACTCTATCTCCAATGATATCAATAAATTCTCCACACTTTTGATATGTCCATTCCAACATCTTATTCATCTTTGCCTCGACTTCTTCTAACAATTTTTGTATTGGCAAAGATGGTTCTTTCTCCTTGTGATAGGTTGATTTCTCCTTTTTATGATCATGGACCTTTGTTAAGTTGAGATTTTGGTCCCGTTGATGTTTTTCAATACTCTCCCATCTAGCCACTTCTCCTTCTTCTTTTGCTACCTGCTTAATAAGATCTTGGATTTGATGGGTTCATAGTTCGTATAGTTGACCTTGGGCATACATTCCTAAGGTCTCTCTTGTTTCATTACGTAGCCCATCAATGATATGGTACATTAGCCTTTCCTCGGAAAACCCATGGCCTAGACAATTGTTTAACAATGTGTAATATCTTTCTAAAGCCATGTCCAAGGGTTCATGTTGTGCTTGTTTCCATCCTTGGATTTGTTTCCTCAAGGCTGAAACTCTTGCATAGGTTTGATATTATTTGTTAAATACTTCTACCATTGTTGACCAACATCATATTGAATTTGGTTTTAATGCTCAGTACCATACTTTTGCTTGATCAACAAGTGTCATAGGAAAGAGCTTAAGTTTTTGCCATTCATTATCAATGTTATTCCATGTGCGGGCATCATAGAAGGCTTGTAAATGTTGATGTGGATCTAAGTCATAGCCTCCTGAAGATTTAGAAAAGTTTTTTAAATCGAGCTTGGGTAGATGGCTCTCTTTACGATGCCTACAGAAGATTCGAACAGCCTCTTGTATTTGCATTAAGCTTGTAGTGGCCAGTGGGGGTTCATCGTCATTGGGTAAGTTATGCTTTCATGCGTTGTGACAACGTTGTTTTCATTCATGTCTATAAGAAACCCCCACTTCAGGTTGTGAACTTCAATCTTCATTGTCATATAGTTCATTGGTTCTCTAATGAACTTCCTCACTAAGTGTGACATTGTTATAGTCTTGTAGGAGAGTCATGGTTGTGAAATTGTGTGTGAATTTGGATGTGACTTTTAATAAGATATATCATTAAGTCCTTATACAGTGACCCTGTATGATATAACTAATCTAGATAACTATCACCATCCCCAGCAACGGTGCCAATGATGAGTGGCGAGGTACCCCTACGCTCAACCATATGAATACGAGCGTTTTCACACGTGATCTGGTAGAACTCCGCAGATGGACTAGTTGTGGCACCTAGACAGTTATCCTTAGGTCGCAGTTCATTGTCTTCCCACCTAGACTAGTATTATATTTGTCACGTATGGTTTAGTCCAAAGTGAGGTGTATGATGTGGTTCCTAATCTAATGCTACTCCTGAAGGCAATGGAAAGTAATATTAACTAAGCTAGGAGAAAAAGGGTAAGAGAATCTAATCTAGCCTAAGTGGGATGAGCATCTGTTCCTTGATTATCCATACACATCTCGGACTTCGTGCATGACTACCACTAGGATTACCAAGCATAGATCGTAGGTACGCTACTGGGTTACGAAGTAGTCACACTTAAATGCTCGTAATCAAGTCGTACGCATTCTGCGTTCTAACGTGAGTTTAAGGGTGAGAGAGACTAATTAGGAAAGCAGTATATAATAATTAAATAAATACATAAACAAAGTGAATGTTGCAATGATGAAGTAATCTCGATCTTTATTGCCGATCATGTGCATGTCCAAGTACATCACACTCAAATAAAGGATGCTGTACAATTACATTCACCACACTGCGGGCAGACATTGGAAAATATTCTATCTCTAGAGAGATCAAACTACTAGAGTCTAGCTACAATCTAACTCTATCATATGAAACAAAGGAAATTTGCCTCTTATTTATAGATTTGGCGATGCACTGCGATATCGTGTATGTGATATATCGCGGCATACGTGATATCGTGGACCATGCGATATTGCATCCCATCAGAAATATAGATCATATGTGATTGAAAGAGATAGAAAGCTGAAACAAATCAAAAGGTAAATCTTTTAAAAATTATGTTCTTAGAAGTAGAAATATAAAAAGTGGAATTTCCAAAGGAACTTGGGAGAATGTAATAGCAATTATATGAGATGAAATTAGGAATCAAGGATGACTAATGAGGAGTTGTGTTACCCCATTCTCTCTTTGACGTGTGTGCTTGATGAAGATTTGATAAAACTACTATAGGTTAGGAACTACTGATATGTGATAACAAAGGATTGAATCAAATCTATGTGTTAATCCAAATTTAGTGAGGCTCTTAATGTGTCAGGAGGACAACACAAATGAGATATAATGTGTCAAAAAAAGAGAGGAAAACTAGATAAACTCTAAGGAGCTAAGAATGACATAGAGTTTTCTAATAGTTTGTAGAAAAGTAGCTATTTTGTAGAGAGGCTAAGTTTTTGAAAAGTTTTCCAAATTGCCAATGTCACAACTACTAACTGACCAACCAACCTCTTTTTATTGAGGGATATCCTCCTATTTATAGGTCATTAATGCCTTGTAGATTATGAAGAAATCATGCATTAGGGTCAACAGAATCTTTTAGAAAATTCTAGTTTGGAGAAATAATGTGCATAGATGAAATATAATTCGAATCTATAACTGATGTAGAAAATGATGTTGGACATCAAAAGCAAGATTGATATTGGATGTTGCACAAAATTGTTTAAAAAGATGAAGTTAGAATCAATGTGGGAGACAACACCAAACATCAAAACTAAAGATTGAAGGCAGACATCCACAACGATCTCACAAATGATGTGAGAAGTCATTTTGATGAATGCTAAAAAAGAAAATCAGAAAAAATGTTATTGATAATGCAAGACGTTGAATCTAGACTATTGAAGATGGTTTGGGCTAAAAAAAGTCATAGAATATATCAAGAACTCTAACTCATGCAAGAAAAAAAAAAGACAAAGTGGATACAACACTATGGTCCTTAGGAACAATAGTAAAGAAATCAAGATTTTTGAAAACTGATGAGACACGACTTGCACTGGGCCGTGATATCGCGTACGCGATATCGCAGCCGCCGCGATATCAAGTCTTTCCCTACGATATCGCGTATGCGATATCGCGGTCCACAGCCA
>MNCI01000556.1:151117-330922 GCA_015680685.1 Gnetum montanum | reverse complement strand
TGAAAATACCAAAAAAATCACATACCTCAGACTTGCTTAACCATACACCGTGACACATACAAGCAAGCCTGGGAAGACAACGAACGATTAACCCCAAGTGTTTCTTGTGGCGTTAAGGCATTTAGTTTGCGGAGTTCGACCAGATCGCGCGTGCACGCTCGTATTCGTATGGTGGAGTGTAGGGGTACCTCGCCACTCATCAAAAACCTAAACTAGCTGGTTATGTTAATGTCTTGATCGCAAATTCAAGCTCTTTTAATTTTAAAAACTTAGCCATTCATTATTAGTATTTGTTCCATATTATCTCTTTGATTGCTAGAAGAGGATTTTGAGTCAAAAAAACTATTGCATCTTCATTACTATATTTATTATTTTATTACATAATTATGAACAATTTTTATGTCTATTCTAAAATTTTTGAAGATTATTTGACCTTGCCTGTAGTCCAAATTAAGGGTTCATAAAGTAATGAAACCAATATGGGAGTAGCTTTTCTAGGCTCTTATTTTGGAATAAAAAGTAACTTCAACTATTATTCAGTTACTAAATATTGGTCTAAATATTGTCATTACTTACTTTTTGATTCTTGAAAGATTATTTCAATTGAAAGCTTGTTGAAAGTAAGAACTATATTAGTTCATTTCACTCTTATGGAAGGGGGTGATTTTCATAACCTGATTGATTCCTCACACTTTACTAAGGTATTTGTTTTATGTTTGTTGTTTACTAATTACTTCTTACTTAACATTTAAAAAAAATTATTAGTATAGAAGGATGAAAACATCGATAGCTCTAATGAAAATGGATCCACTAGAGGATCACTAAATGAAAGAAATAGAAGTCTAGTCATCTTCCACAAGCTTCCATTAGTCATAGGTATTCTTTCTTTATTCATAAATTAGTCAGTATTCCTTATTCAATAGTGGGTCTCTTACCTACACTTTTTTGTTCTTAATAAATACATAAGGAAAAAGAAAATTAGTCTTCATCATCTTATCAATTGAGACCTTAAGTACCTGCTCTATTGAAGATCAATCTAATCGATACTACAGTAAGTTGGATACCATCTAACCTTAACATTGGTGATTTATTTCTCTTACTTTTGAAAATTAATTTATCAGTGGAAGATATTTGTTCTAACATTAAAGTTAATTATTTCTATCAAGAAGCATTCTCCACTAGATTAGAGATGTGCCAAATAGGTTCAATTTATGGAAAGTGAAGGGTTCTAGATGATGATGAAGTGGATTAGTTTTCTAGGCCTTCTTCCTTACCTTTTGGAAATACCTTTCAGATCCTTGTTAATATTCCACCTCATCAATCATAGTCTCCAACTAGTGCACTCTCTAATGATTATAATCATTGTACTTATTTGATTCAAGTCTTGGACAAGGTGTAGGCAATCCAAGAAGATTGGAAGACTTTTTATCATCTTGAGTCTGCCATTATAGGATATCTCAATCTTGCATGGAGGGATCATGTTTACACCTAGCAATATTACTATCATAAAGACATCATTGGTAATTTTTAATAAACTTGGACATGGAAGTTGTCTTCACTTCATCCACCACCTACAAATGCTCCTTATTAGAGTTTTGTTTTACATCTCCTCGATAATTCTAATTATATAAGAATCATTTAGGTCATGAAAAAACTTAACATATGGTTCATTGATTAAACACACTCATCATTATATATCTTTTGTAATTATATTATTCATATTTTGTAGTCACTCTTGGTATCTAACAAACTTATTATGAATTACTTCTTCATAAAATCTTCTTCTTATCCTTATTATTTATTTATTTCTTTCTTTGGCTACATTATTATGATGCCTACTGTTTTCTGTTACTCATGATAGGTCTTTTGGGAATTTTCTTGGTTGATTAGTCTTAAGTGGGCTAGGCCTTCTTGGACACCATCAACGATTCATAGCTTGGCCTAGTATGGACTACTACTTCAATCGTAGCATATCCCTCTTCATAGTCATTTTATTTACTTCATCACAAGAACCTAGACCAAGTTACAAATGATTCACCTTGGATCTACTCTTTCTATTTAAGAAATTAGATTCTTTTTCACTTCTTTCATTTAAGTTACTTCTTTAACCTTTTGATACTTGGATTATCATTATGAATTCTATTAATCATAATGACTACTACATTTCATTATTTTTCTTAATGTTAATTACTTCCTTGATTTTGGACATGTACCTTTAGTTCCTTATGGTTCTGATTCTTATTTTCCTTTGTACGATGCTACATCTAGTAACATCTCTTATGATTCATTGTTGCTTACACATACTATCTTCTTAATTATTTTAATGTTCCTCACCACATCTCTTCACTTCATACATCTTAGTGGTTGATTGATAGATGCTTATGTTCCATGGATAGGGTTATAATGGGTTGCATGATAAGTCACATCTTTTTGTTACGAATTATTTATAAGTGACTATGGACAACCATGGATAATTGCAAAACTAATGATTGTACAACATGTTATGATCATATTCAAACACTTCCCTTCAAGCATTAGTTTCATAACTTGGTTTGTTATTTCTTATGAAGTTGATGTGTATAAATGATATTTTAAAAATCATATAATACTTCATGGTGGCCAATCAAAAAGCATTATATATTTATAAGAATTGATGAAATTACTCTTCCTCCCTACAACACCACCCCCATCCCCCACCCCCTCTCTTCCCTTCACTCACAATTTCATAGAAACAAAAAATAGTGTAGCACATATTAGACACAAGGAATGTATCTCAAAGAGAATATTTATCATGGAATGTCAATTTGGGGAATGGATAGTGTGGACTCCATTTCAATTTCATGTGGAACTTCAAGAATAGAAATGGAAATAAGAATAAGAACAAGTTATGTTCAAAAGTAGAGGAAGGAGGCAGTTTTGCTTTTAGTACATCTTGTAATGATTCTAAGTATAGTATTTTTTTTATTGTTACAACTTCATGAATGCCTTGATTGTTTTCATTTCCCTTCGTAGCTCTTCCAATTTTGTTGAGAAAGCCTTCATTTCTTCTTCTTTGGAGATGAGATATTGCTTATATTCTTCTATTGATGAGTTTGTAGCAAGCATCATATGCTTGGCTTTCTAGATGTTAACCTATGGTGATTGATGCTTTATCACTAGTTTTTTGTTAGTCTTATGACAATATTTACCTTCTTGTTTCAACTGTTGAGCCTTATCCTTTAGTTCTTCCTTCTATTGTAAGTGTTGCTCCTCAATCTTTATAATTTTCTCTTCCTTTTCTTTTATAGATAGAGTTACCTAACTAGGTCCTTGATCCATTAGTTGTAATTTATGCCTAATATATGCTTTGTATTATTCCACTATATGTGTAAATTTCTAAAAAGCTAATATCATTTTATCATATTTTCTAATATGAAGTTGCAAGACAATTTCCCATTCTTTTTTCTCCTTCTCAATCAATGATAATTTCTTAACTACATCCAAAATATCATCCTCTTTATTGTCCTCTACTTGCTTAAATGTTGCATAATGGATCATTAATTCAATATAGAGATATATTTTAGCTCTTACGAGCTCATGATCATTGAATATATTCTACTACCTCATGTCTAACCAATACTATACTTCTTTTTTAATTATTATATCTACATCCTCACTCTAGTCTTCAACCAATTCTTCCCAAAATTTTGTATTGTTGTTCTACTTAGAAGAATATGGATTTCTCGTGTAGGAAATTTAATTTTGAAATCCTAATTATTTATAGATACTAGTAGATTTTAAGTCAACACAAGCGCTTAGACTATGTGATGCTTTAGTCATGTTTATTAATTATGATGACCAACTAAACCAAGAACATCTGAGGCTGGAAAGTCTATATATGAGTTAATATCTATAGTATTAGAATAATTGGTAGGAGAGATAGAAAGGAACTCATCACCTATAACCTTCTCCTTACTTGATGTAGACTTCTGTACAATTGATAGGATCTTCAACTTCTTCATAGCATCATCTTCTTCAAAAGTAAGTGTTAGGGCACATCTTGATGATCCCTAGGCTAATACCTTGACCTTGGTTGATTCCTGACTACTTTGTTCCTTCAAGGTTATGATTAATATGTCTTTAAATATTATTTGATTCTTGTTATTAAAATTCATAACCTCACTTTCTCCCATAAGAACAAGAATTACTACACATGCTAGTAATTGAGTAAGAACCCCCTTGGAAAATCTTTACACTAGTAATGAGAGAAGCCCTCTAAAACCAAATTTACTACTTGTGCCTTCTTTCATCTTCATAAGTGCATGATAAAAATTATGTACTACAATTCTTACCTAGGTGTACTTCAAGTCCCAAGCTTGAATATAGTATAGGGTCTTAATGATACCCCAATGGACTGTAGTGTAATCCATCCCTACATTATAAATTTTACACATAGAATGTATAGGTTTTAGTAGTGGGTCTGTATTTATCTAGGGATGTGACCTACAATCTTCTAGGGATTTCTTAGAGAGAAATGTAGGCACAAGGGCTTCACGATGAATCAAGTATCCACAATTGATAAATAAACATTTCTATCATTAGCAATAAAATAAATGACTTCTTTAGAGATTAGCATGCGAGCAAACTTACCTCAATAAAATATTTTCATTACTCTATTGGAATACATTTTCAACATCTAGTTCATTTCTCCATTAGTCATCAATTTTGAAGTAAGAAACTCAAATTATGTGTAGTCATCGACGCTAACAATCCTCAATTTGTTGAATACTTTTGCTTCTATTCTTTATTTTAGGAAATTTAAATTGTAAGTGATTACATGCTTTAGCTCAAGATTTCCTTAGATAGGACTTATATGCAATGTGACAAAGGCTACCTTGGTAGTTATAATTGCATCATAGTTAATCCTCTTTTCTAGATTCATCTTGATTCTTTATATTGATATGCAGAAAGATTGTTACAAATGGATTTCACATAATTTGCAAATGGAAATTCTTAGTGAAATGCATAAAAAACCCTTATCTTGAATATGCTTGAACCCTTACTATGAAATTGTGCTTATTGTTGCTCAAAATTATGAATTTTCATATTTTTGGTATTTTTTTTGGTTATTTATGATAACTTGTGTTGTTGATAATGCATTCAATGCTTATGGCGATGATCATTTGTAACACAAAAAGTTATTACAAAAATATCCCCTTTATTTATTTCTTTTCTCTGCATTACATGATCTTACAATGTTTAAGTTAAGTCTTATAATAACTTAACTTATTTCTTCCATACATTATGAAGGATAGGCTTGGCATCATGCAGTCTTGGGTAATATGGTTTAGAGTAATTAGTTCTTTGGGGCTTATTTTTGGGACTCTAGTTCCAATTGTAGGATCTCCTTACTTGCCTATTATTGTTGTCTTATCTTTTTTTGTTCATGTAGCCTCTTCTAGAATCTTCTATTATCTTTAAGTGTTGTAATACTTCATCCATCTTGTCTTTCATTTGTAGAAGTATATAGATGATGTACTCCATACGATGTTTGATAAGTGAATGATGTTCAATGCTATTCTTCCAATTTGTTGATGTCATAGGAGATTCCAACATTATTTCTAAGACTATCTTTAGAAGCTTCATTTGATCAAAAACTTGCTCCATGATTTTATTTTTTTCCTTTTCATATGCTTTGTTCTTCTACTTCATCTTTCTATGATACATGAATTTATGTTTTTTTTTCTTATACTCTTGCCTCTATATATAGTATCAAATTTATTAACTATTCTGTATAACTATCTCATATAAATGTCCTTTGTTTATGAATCATTGTAATCTTTTGATACATCAGTTCACTTTGATTTTGGTAATTCTAGTTCTATTTCCTCCATAACTACTTGTCGTCATAACCAATTTCCAACTACACTTTGATACCATGTTAGAGTTTGATTTTATGTCTCTTGGACAACTCTAATTATATAAGGATTATTTAGGTTATTAAAAAACTTAACATATGGTTCATTAATTAAATAAACTCATCATTATACATCTTTTGTAATTGTATTATTCATATTTTGTAGTTAATCTTAGTATATAGATGATGTTCTCCATACGATGTTTGAGAAGCAAATGATGTTGAGTGCTATGCTTTCAATTTGTTAATGGTGTGGGAGATTCTCACATTCTTTCTAAGGCTCTCTTTAGAAGCTTCATCTAGTCATGAACTTGTTTCATGATTTTATTTTTCCCCTTTTCCTATGCTTTGTTCTTCAACTTCCTTACACTTATGTGATACATGAACCTATGTTTTTGTTCCTTGTACTCTTGCCTCTATATATAGTGTTAAATTGATTAATTGTTCCATATAACTATTACATACAACTTTCCTCTATTTACAAATCATTGTAATCTTTTGATACATCACTTCACTTTGATTTTAGTAATTCTAGTTCTATTTCCTCCATAGCTATTTATCATCATAACCAATTTCAACTGCACTTTGATACCATGTTAGAGTTTGATTTTATGTCTCTTAGACAATTTTAATTATACAAGGATTGTTTAGGTCATAAGAAAGCTTAACATATGGTTCATTGATTAAACAAACTCATCATTATACATCTTTTATAATTGTATTATTCATATTTTGCAATCGCTCTTAGTATCTAACAAACTCATTATGAATTACTTCTTTGTAACATCATCTTATTCTTCTCTTCTCTTCTCTTTCTTTCTTTGGTCACATCCTTATAATACCTGCCTTTGCCTATTATTGATGATAGGTCTTTTAGCAATTTTCTTAGTTGATCAGTCTTACATGGGTTGGATCCTCTTAGATTCCTTCAATGATTCATAGCTTGGCCTATCATGGACTACTACCTGAATTGCAACCTATCCCTCTTTGTAGTCATTTTCTTTACTCCATCATAACCTTTTGGATTATCTTCTCTTCCTCTTTAGGAACCTAGACAAGATTACGAATGGTTTACGTTGGATCTTCTCTTCCTATTTAGAAAATTAGATTCTTATTCACTTCTTTTGTGACTCCATTATCAACCTACATAATGTCATCTAGTGTTTTACTAATGAACAATCCATTGATTTGCAATGACTTCAATAACTTTTGAAGGTTTTAGGTTACTTGATTCATAAAATTGATCTTCGTTGATTTATGTATGTCATTTCTACTAGTTTTCTTATTCCCTTATTATTATTATTCTTCTTTGTAAAAGGGTGAATCTATAGATTTATTATCATCTCTCCTTGATGACTGTTGTAGACTCTTTTTGTAATGGATAATTCTATGTCTTTTTATTTTAATGAAACTTTTCATTGTTTCTTGTTATTTTAATTTGGCCCTCAATAATCTCTCTAATCTTTAATGCACTAATAATACTTTATGACATATTATTTTGTTTAAATACATAATTTTGTATTACTTTATTGAAATGTAATGCATCTGAGAATGTTAGAACAAGATTTAAGTAGGAAAAAGAAAAAGAAAAGTTCTATTAATGTAGAAAAATATGCCACCAGCTGAATTGTGTCAGAAATCTTCTTTTTTCTTAGGTTATCTAAAATATGATTTGACCTTGAGGTAACCAAGATAACACCCTATAGTTAGGCCTAGTACATTTAAGGCTAGAGAAGTGATCAAATCCTCTTTGTCTTCTTTGATGATCCTATGTTGTCATTTCATCCTTGCCATATGCTCCTAGTTGAGCCTTGCCTCAAGATCCTAAGAGACACCCAAGGGACAAGTTACAACCCTTGACTTATAATTTGTTACTTAATTATAAATAGTTTTACCTTTTAATTAGGGTAGTTAACACTTAACACATTTTTCACTTTGTCTTCCAATATATCATCTATTTTTCTAACCCAAAATTGGGTTAGTACATCATAAGCATTAACAAAAATAATAGATCTAGATATTCTATAGGCATAATAAAATTTTAGTTTAAGTATAAAAGTTAATAAAATAAATACATTTTGATTATTTTGTATATGAAAATAAATAAATATTAAAAAGCATGTATTTTAAATCTGCTAACTTGGTATGAACTATTTGCCAACTAATCAATAAACCAAATAACTTGACCAATATGACTAATTTCCTTATTTTTTAAACATTGATAATGATTTTCAACAAAACCCTGCCAAGTAAAACACTTTTCTACATTTTGTAAATTTTCCTTGCTTTTATGTATGGTTATCATTTAATCCTACTTTTATGGTTGGTCATCATTTATCACTTGTAGATTAAATTTTTATGGACTATAGAAGGAGAGTGGTTTGGTTACCAAAATTTAGGTTCGGAGAGGTTGACTGTAAATCATACGAAGAGCTACCTGAAAACTTCTCTGTTAATTTTTTGGTTTTTAATAAATTTGTTTGATGGGATAGCTGCCTTGAAAACGGAGATCGAGTAGTGGACACCACAAATTGTTGAATGCTATTATTCTACTGTAACGTATACGGAAGCCGCTGTCTGTCACGGTCCCTTTTCTCCTCTTCTTTTTCTTCTGCGCACGATGCCATTGCCTCGCTCCTTTTGCTTTTGCTTGTATTTGTGCAGATGAAATACCTGCAAATGCTACTTATCAATGCTTAATTGGAGAATTTCTTTGTATCATCCATAGTAGGTATATTTTTTCTTTGTAACTTTATCAATAGAAATTTTGTTTCTGTCTTCCTTCTATGACTATATCAATGCCGTATTGTAGACGGCTGCTTCACGGTTTGATCTGCGTGTAATTTCAAGAACATTTAGTAATTCTTGTAAAAATATTCTGTAATAGATTTGGAAAGTTCAATGACTCGATAAAATTTCAGTTTCAGTTTCGAATCGAAGGTACGGACACATAATAAAATCTCAGTTTTGATCAAAGCAGAATAGCGAACGCGTTCCGTCACAATCGAGCACGATGCGCTGTGCAATGCAGAAGTCGCAGCGGTTACCTACTCCAACCCCGGAATGGCTCCCCAAATCTTGGATCCAGAGTAAGTGAATGCTTTCTCAGTTTTGATCAAAGAAGAATAGGGAACGCGTTCCGTCACAATCGAGCACGATGCGCTGTGCAATGCAGAAGTCGCAAAGGTTACCTACTCCAACCCCGGAATGGCTCCCCAAATCTTGGATCCAGAGTAAGTGAATGCTTTCTTATTCACGCTTATTTTTTCAAGCTTTGCTGTATGTGTTTGGCTGCAACTGCCTTAATATATCGCAATCTCAAGTATCGTGTTTATTTTCATGTTCGATATCGACTGCGCTCTCTTGTCCACTAAAATGGAGAGGATTTTTAATAACATTTTTGCTAAGGTTTTGTGTATCTCTGAATTCTGTAGGGTTTTAATATTTTTCACACTCCATCAAATCCGTTGTATTTTAAATCTGCTAACTGTCAATGAATGATAACATAGGGCAACGATCTTTTCAGCTTCCAATAAAATTTAAAAAATGCCAATATTTTTCACGGTTTCGGTGAATGAGATCGGTTATTTTTTCCTTGTATACTGGCCAACATAGATTGAAATATCGGTTCGGAACTCTCGATTACCGGTTCGGAACTCTCGATTATCGGTTCGGAACCCTGAATCGAGAATCGTGAGTACTCACAGGATCGGAAAAGATAGCGAAAAACTACGATGAAAGTTGAAATTAAATCGCAACAAATCATTGAAGATATAACCTAATTTCAGAAATATGTCGTTGTTTTCAAAATCTCTTGAATTTTTTAATTAAACTTTAGTTTAAGCTAAAGTTGCAGGGTGCAGAAACAAGTAATATTTGGAAATGGAAATGAAAATGCTTAATTACAAGTTTGTGAGGGACAAAAAATTTTTATTACAAAGTTTTGATATTTAATCGTACATCTTATTGGATTTTGAATCGACTGCTATATCATGAAAAAGATTCTTCAAGTTACGCTTTTGTTCTAACTGTACATCTGCTTGTCCAGGCCAGATGAGGATTGGGCCTGTCAGATTTTGAATCCGCCGTAACTTGCTATTGACAGTGATGTGCTTATTTCTTAAGTCATAAAACCCAATATCTCCCCCTGGGGCCTGTCAGATTTTGAATCCGCTGTAACTTGCCATTGACAGTGATGTGCTTATTTCTTAAGTCATAAAACCCAATATCCACCTGGACGCAACCACGTGAAAAGATTTTCAAAATTAGACTTTCAGTCATCCGTATCGCTTGAAAAAATGAACATGAAGCCTTTGAATAATAATACTTTTGTAATTTGCTATTACAGATCAATGTATCTATTCAACTTCTTAGGCCAGTGAATCAATGCTTACCAAAACCAAAACAAAATAGCAACCAAAACCAAAACCAAAATACTAATTTGAAGAGTAGGTAAAGATATCAGTCAAAGCACTATAGTGATATATGTTAGAGCAAAAGCAATGCTTTTCAAGGTAAATTGTAGAAGCAATCATTGATATCAATGAGGAGATTTAGACATGCCACAGGGTCAAGTTTGGAAAAACATTTCTACATGGATGTCTAGAAGAGCATTGAGAAAAAATTAATTATGCTCTTTTATCATTTGTCATGAAATTAGGAGTTCACGTTTTATATGTTTTTTGTTTTTAAAGAAGGTTTCTCTCTCTTTATAATGAACTCTTTAATAAGAAGTGAAAACTTGTAAGGGCATTTCTAAATGAGGGCAAGGCTTAATCTTTTTCTTACCTCAACGAAGAAGTTTTTTCGAATTGGTTGTAAGGATGAAAACTTAAAAAGGCATTCTCTAAATCTTTTGGCTTTTTTCTTAAGTTTTCTCTTCATTGATTTGATGTACTCTGAAAAAGTTTGTATAAATTTATGATTTTTTTAAAAAATTTAGAACTTTACACTTATTTCTCAAGATCATTTGTGAGTAACCTTTTAACTTCTTGTTAATAAACATTGTTGGAGGTGATAACTACTAAGCTACACTCTAGTTTTTAATAGATCTTATTACACTAGTTCATGTTGATTGATGAGTGGCAATAATGATAGAGCTAAAATCAAATTGAATTGTATCATTGAAAATCACTATGTGCAATAAGCAACAATGTTGTTTCCCTATTGTTGGAGGTTGTGCATCAATGATCTTCAATTATAGGTGGAAATTTTATTTTTTGAATGCATGATCTAATAAAGTTTGATGTAATTTGTCCTTGAATTTGAAGTTAAGATGCTCATAATAGATAAAATAAGAACATAGATCTATTCTTTCTTTAAGTGTAAAGGATTGAATCTTAGATAAGAGGATTTGAGCTTTGATGAAACCATGAACTTAGGATTTGAAGATGAAATAAGTTTGATATGAAAGCTTGGATTTTTCTTAAATTTAAATATAAAATGATGTAAATCTTATGAAATATATAAAATCTGATAGATATTAGGCAATAATGATCAAAATATGTGAGATATATGTTATATTGATATGAATATAAAATGTAGATTATTCAATGTAGACTTCCTTGTCTAAGTAGCCATTTAGAAATGTTATTTTACATCCATTTAATGAAGCTTAATGTCATAATATACAACAATGGTTAGGATAAATTTGATAATTTCAAATTTTACTGCAAGAGCAAAGATCTCATCATAGTCTACATATTTCTTTTACTTGAATTCTCTTACAACTAACCTAGCCTTATAGGTTATAAAAATCTATTTAGCATATATTACCTTCATACCTTGTGGCCTCTCAACTTTATAATAGTGTGATATTCTTTTTTCATGGCTTGTTTTCCCTCTACAAGTTTTAAGGCTTTATGAACATTATTTGATTCATAAAAAAGGGTTAAGTAAGCAATGTGGTTGATGGCACTTGATCTTGTTAATCTTCTTTCAAATTTTTGGTTTGACATTTAACTTCTAGGATGGTCTTTCTCCATCCAAGGCTTAGGAGTATTTTCTATTATTTTGTTTTGCATCAAAATTATTAAAATAAAATTTATATTCATCAAATATGACATCTCTAGAAATTATTCATTTTTTAGGATTATGACATTTATAACTACTAGTTTTATTGTCATAACCAATAAATATACATTTTTTTCTTCTATCTTTGAGTTCGTGCAACAAATCATTTGAAGTCTTAATATATCAAATGCATCCATGAAATAAATTTTGAAAGTTATCATAAATTGGCTGATATAGAGTTTTATCTTTATTGGAAGTTTTGATTATCCTATTAAGGAAGGACCACCACTTGGAGTAATGCTAAGGTACTTATTTCTAAGGTCATAAGATGTGGGTTCGAGCCTAGGTGCAACCACTTGAAAGAGGTTAGGTTTTTGCTCATCCACTAACCCTCCTAGGACCTCACCTGAGTGGGATGAGAATTGATTCCTTGGGTGATGAGTCATTTTTTGTAAGACCATGATATCGGGGCTGTGCCATTGGGTATTTGATATTGGGGCACAACCTTGATGTCGGACATTCAATATCACCCCTTTTGTGCGACCTATAAATACCACACTGGGTTGCATGGCTGGGAAGTAAGAGATAGCATAGAGAGATAGAATAGATTCATAGATTTTTTATTTCAAGTTCTATTAGTTTGTAGTACATGCCCACAGTGTGATGTTAAGTGATTGTACAACATCCTTATTTGAGTATGACATACTTGAATGCGTTACATGATTGGCAATAAAGATCGAGATTACTTTCATCATTGTAGCATCTACTTAGATTTATTATTTCTTTTAATTACTTAAATATTTGTTGTTTTCCTTAGTTAGTGTTATCATTTATTGTTCTTTATTATTCCTATCATTAAGTAGAATGAGTATGATTAATTGCAAGTGCTTAAGTGTAATTACTTGGTAACCTAGTAGTGTATGGTTTGGTACACGTAGTGATGTACACTTGGTAATCCCAACGCTAGTTACATGAAGTCCAAGGTGTGTATGGATGGTTAGGAATAGATACTCATCACATGTAGGCTAGTTAGACTTTACTTTCCATTGTTAATTAGATTAAATGATCAATTTCTTTATTATTTTAGCTAAGAGGTCAACATGTTTGGCGGGATGGTGCATGGGAGGGGGTGAAGTTTGTTGCATCTGCCATGTGATGCAACAACATGCCATGTCACACCATAGCTACATCATGCCATAGACACGTCACGCCATGTCTTGTACCAATCATCGTTGACACGTAGCTCTAGATGAGGAACCGTAGTAGTGTCCCAACCTCATGGACCCACAAGAGCTCCCATAGATCGACGATGCCAATGCCACATCCTCCAACATGCCTATGACAACATTGCATAGGTAGACACGACGACGATGAAGCGTGGTCCCTAGGAGCCTTCATCGACACCTCGAACACTTGCTCATCCCTGAACTTCTACACGCATATCGATGCCTTCTCTCTTCACCAGCACAGTGCCATAGGTGAAGCACGCATAGCAACAAGGCGAATAATATCGGTGTTGCACAATGCGGAGGTGTTTTTTTTTTGTTGCTAATAAATAGCAACAACGGGCAGGCAACAATGGTTGTGAGGTGTGTATGAAAGGGAAATGCATTTGGCAATGGTAGCAGCGATTGGACAACGATGTGGGGTAGCGAAAGTAGTGGTCTAGAGCTTTGAGAGCGATGGTAGGACATGGATTGTGGGTGGTCCTATAGAGGGTAGAGGGCATGTCACACTACATCAGATCTTGCCAGCTAGGAAGATATAGCGAAGCCTTCTCCATGTCATGCTTCACATGTGGTTGACGTAGTAAGGGCACACTTTCTCACACTCGAACACTACGTCACATGCCATCAAGCACCACATTGTCCCCATACCATCCCCTAGAATACTCCCACCTCATCCTCATCCTTGTTCCCATTCGTGTTGGCATTGACGTCGATGCTCAACCCATGCTCATAGGCATCCATGACATAGAGCAAGGTGGATCAGCATGTTGATGGCAAGAAGCTATATCCTGACATCTTGAAGAAGCATGTGGAAGGCATGGCGGTTAGAAGAGCTACCACAACCATACATGTGTAGTGGTGGGCAAGCAGTGGGGCACATCTGAGAGGGTAGCATGTCTGGTAGTGATGTCCATCAAAGCGGCAGGCTGGAAAAAAAACATAAATGGAAAGTACAATAGGGGGGAGATAAAAAATAATGCAATAAAATATAAAGGAGATGGGAAAAGAGTTAGAGCAAATATGATGATAATTGATTTTTAAATAGATTAAGAGATAGTGTGATACAAAGATAATAGGTAGATAGATGCAAATAGAGATAAATTTTTTTTAAAAAATGATAGAAACTAGGATAATACTAATACACCTGTAATGAGGATGGTGTTGTACCACAAAAGTGGGACATGGCTAAATCCCACATACAAGCATGGCTAAAGTGATGTCATAGGTAACTAATAAAATAATATAATAGAAATCCCTCCCTATCCCACTCAATATGCATTTAGTTACATCCTTATCAAAATAGAGGAGATTCACTCCAACCTCACAAATACACTAAGTAGAAAAATAAAGAAAAATAGGAATAGAAAGAGATATAGGAGGAAAATAGATGTAAATAATAGCAAAAATATAATAGAATGTAGCAAGGGAAT
Organism: Gnetum montanum; assembly: GCA_015680685.1. Taxonomy (NCBI): domain Eukaryota; kingdom Viridiplantae; phylum Streptophyta; class Gnetopsida; order Gnetales; family Gnetaceae; genus Gnetum; species Gnetum montanum. The sequence continues at coordinate 316,355 of MNCI01000556.1, read as the reverse complement.
AGAAAAATAGATGAATAGCTAGATAGGAAGGAAAGAGATTCAAAAATCCAATGATAAAAAATAGATGTGGATAAATACAAGTTTAGAGCACACATGTTACATGATCATGGATGATGTTATTGTAGATAACAATGCATTTTCAACTAAAATGCCACTAGCTAGGCATAGATTAAATGCTCATTGTTGATGTAGATAAATGAATTTTCTGGTAATGGCTTGAAGATAAGTAAGATGATGATGTTTAGGTTTAGAATCAATTAATGGATAAATTGCTCATAGGGATTGGAAAAAAATGATGAATGAATGATGTAGAGAAAGAGGAAAGAGAGATGGAAACTATAGGAATTGAAGAGGTGGCACCTGTGAAATGATGGACTTATTCATGCTAAAGATATGATTAGTAATATAGGAGGTTACACAATCTTCATTAAATATTTGATATGGATATTCAGATATATATCCTATTATGGGTGAAAACTTACGTGGAAAATTAACAACAAATAGCTTTGATGGTCAAACTAATGTGATAGTTAAGGTAGTAAGCTAGGTAATAGATGGAGGAGAAAAATAATATGGAGTTAAATCAATTGCATTTGAAGCTTTGAAGATTGAGGAATAGGCTACTAAAAATGATTTGGTGATAGTAGCATTGATGATGGCAAGTTCATTACAAAAGGAGAATGCATATTAGTTGGCTGCTAAGTAGTGGGTATTGTTTATTGATGAGAATGAATGTTTTAAAAAAAATATTTTTGGGTGTTGGTGATACAACAAAGATATATGGTTGATCACCAATAGATATGAATGAACGGGTGCTAACTTTGAAATTAAGAATAATAGCAATCTCTTCATCTTGAGAAAGGGAAGTGGCTTCTCAAAAAGTAGTTAAAGAAACCATAAGATGATGAGAATCATGATAAATAATTAAGATGGTCTTTGTTTAAGGGGTAGGATTAGTAAAGTAGAGATATCCTTCAAAGTTTGATCTAATGCTTGATGATTTTATGTTGATGTAGAAGTGATATTGAAAAGGAGTTGATCTACCTCGATTGAATTGATAGCAAAAGAAAGTTGAGTACATTATATAAAAATAGAAGAAGAAACATGTACCTTCATCTTCTTTGAATGTCATTTTTGCTTTAAAAAATAATTAAATTCTACTCATTGCCTATGAAATTGCTCCACTAGCTTTTATATGTGTGTATATATATATATAGGTTGAGATGATTTTAACCAAGCTTGACTAATGGACGAGGTAACAAGATAATTGACCTTAGATAGATATTATTCTCTATTGAATAGATGCCCAGGCCATGGTTTCTCTAAGGAAGAGCAACTTTTCTACATCATAGATGGGCTTCATAATGAAATGAGGGAGATCCTTGGGATGTATGCTCAAGGTCAATTATACATGCTATGAACCCATCATATCCAAGAGTTAATCGAGTGTGTGGAAAAAGAAGAAGGAGAGATATGTAAATGGGAGAATGTTGAGAAATCACACTAGGACCCAAATCTTCAAAAAAAGAAGGTCCACATCTATGGTAAGGAGAAAGAGGCAACTCTTGATAATGTGATTTTGCAACAAACCTTGTTGATACAGAAGTCTATCGACGAACTTGAACTAAAGTTTGATAGGATGTCGAAGTGGATAAATGAAAAAGTTACAACTTTCGTAGAAATTGTAGAGGAGAAGGTAACACAAAACAAATTAAGGGATCATAATAAACAGAGGAAGAAGAACCAAGAAATAGCTAGCAACACTTATTGGCAAATAGGGAAAATGGCTAAAGAAAAAGAGGCTATAGACTCAATCATAGATAAAGATAACGACTGTGACATTTGCATATATGACCATCTGAAGGATTATTATCAAGTCATGTCACATCTACATGAGCATTAGGCTTTTGCATTAAATCCCAAGTTCATTTAGAAGCACATGCTTAGAAACTTACATTTTCCACAACGTAATTATAGACAGTCCTACAACCAATCATACTATCCTAGGGGGACTTCTTACTAGCCTCAACACTACCCTAAACCATAGTGGCGAAACCCATAGTTGTGGAGAAGGCCATCACCAAACTAGCCTTACCCTTATTATCAATTGAACCCATATAGATATAATGTTCAACAACCTATTTCCCTAACTAGTTCTACTTTCTCTACTTCAAATCACTGCTATCACTCTCCTAAGTATCAACAACCCATGACATTTCCTGAAGGATCACCACATTACACCTCTTACCTTCCATCCTATCCTTGATATTATCATACTCCATCTCATCACATGTCATCGCCAGCAACATAGGGAGGTTTAGCACCATAACATTAATAAAAGAATGCCACTTGTGTTGCGAATGTGCATAGCCATGATAATGCCAATAGGTTCCCATCACAATTTCAGAAACATCCCTTCTTCAGGATGGCTCCCATGTGTAAGTGCCATAGTCATGGGCCTACCACATCATCCAAACCAACACAATGCCAATCAAGCGTAACACCTTCCCTTTCACAACTAACATCCTATGATCCTACACAAGGGCCACCATCTATCATTACTCCAACACCTGCTAGAAGTAATTAGTCTAGCATTGTGGAGAGACAAACGAATCCATGCATGCCTAACCATGATCAAGGGTGTAGTCATGGGATAGACATCCATAACATTAGCACAACTCATACTTTGACCCACCATACATTTAACAACCAAGTGTGTGAAAAACAACTTGTCTACGTAGTTGTCACTAAACCAAGAGACACCCAGTGGATCGAAAATGAAAGGTTAACACTACTTTACACATGCATGTAGTTTGCCTCTCTACTTATTAATTCTTGCCATGGTCAAACGCTTACTTTTGGGAGAGACATCCCAACCTAACATTCAAAATTAATAGGTGTTTTTCATCTTTTTGCTTTTACAATTTTTTCCTTTTCTTATTTCTTGATACAAAGTTTTCCTATCCTTTTCAACTTTTTCCAGATTTATTTACTTTGTCAATAGTTCACTTGTGAATAAAATGATCATGTAGCCCATTGAGATGAGGTTTTCTCTATGTTGTCAAGTCATGAGGGATTGATTATTTGAATAGCGAGGCCACATCATCCATTCATCCATTTCATTAATAAGAGGTTCTTACTATGGTCAAAATGATATTCTTTTGCATAATCAAATTAAGAATAAATTTGTAATCATTATACCAAGACAAAAAAGTGTAAAACCAAGGGGAAATGTGAAGGGTGTGACATTAAGGGGATTTGTGGATTCTCTTTGATCACTTTCGTATGTTCTATCATGTTGCTAAGGTTGTAATTATATCCTTGTAGATTTAATGAAAAATGGAAGTAAGAGTAAAATAAAAGGACATCGAATAAATTTCTTAGGGTTGAAAGACATGTTACCCATGCCTAAAGGTTGACGACTTTTCAAAATCCTTAAAAAATACAGAGAGAGAGAGAGAGAGAAAGAAGTGCCATGAATAAACTCCTCCCTTGGACAAAATGCCAAGTGATGCTACTCCTTGCAACGATGGTAGTCTTATGGTTTTCAATCAAAGAGATGAAATAATGTGATGTCGCTAAAACATGGTATGGACTTGGTTTGAATCTTGGAAAGAAGGGCTAATGATTACTTAACCATTAATAACACACATGGATTTATTATGCCTATGGTAACGAAACTCATGTTCCAATTCCTATAATCCCTTCACAAATTCATCTCATCTCACTGTCCGTATGATCCTAACTTGTGGTTTTGTGTAACATAGAGTTATTTTCTCAAATTGGTGGTTTTAACATGCGTGTTTTGTTTCATAGGTATGTGTTGCATTCAACTCCTTTTGTGCCTACAGACATTTTTAGGTGTGATTATACAAGGGCATTAAGGGTGAAGCCTACTTTGGGGAGGATCCACTTGTATAACTATTGTGACTTGTTCTTATTTGACGCAATCGCATTATCTTGAACCTTTCAAGTGCATAAATGATAAATTCAATACTTTCCCTTATCATATAATTGATCTGTTCTATTCCATGGAACTAATATCCATTTTCTTGGATCTTCTAAAGCTTTTAATGCGAGCGACTCTATCCTCTAACACTTTTGGTGCCTCATTATGATTTTTCACTTACCCTAGAACTATGGATTTTACATGAAACTTCCAACCAAACACAGAGCTTCACTTTCCATGATGAGAGTACCCTCATTAAATGCATTTTCAAATACCTTGAAATCGACTACCCAATATTAGGTTGGCCTCAACCTCGGATACCTGATATCGGGTCCATAAAAACTATAAATAGGACCCTTGTGGTGCTTTGAAATCCATTATCATCATTTACAGCTAGGGGAGTTTTTGAATTTCTCTCTCTCAACTTAGAGCTTTGCATAACCAACATTCACACATGATATCTTGCTTCATACCACTTCGATTTTCATGGTTTTTGAATCTAGTTGAACCTGAAGTGTTCAATTTAGTTGGGGGAGGGTGCTTACATAGAAAACTTGCATCGATTTTTCAAAATTTGCTATTGCCTAGAAGATATTAATCGATTAAAATCATTAAGTGTTTTAATGAACAATTAATCGTATGAATGCCAAACCGTTTAATTTTCTCACCTAAGGGACTATAACCATCATGATAAGCCATACATAAGGGAAAAGAGGCCAATTACAAAGGGTCATAAAAGAAGTTAACACTTTTTGGGAATTTTCTTGAAATTTTTCTAACTCTGCAATCATACGCATTAAAGAACTTAATAGAACGAAGGTCATGAGTAAGGTATAAACCTATGAATGATAAATGATAGCACCTTAGTAATACCAAATCCTTGAATGATTGTAGATGGCCCCAAAAAGAGGAGGACAAGAAGGACCTTCACAAAGAGTAAGCAAATGTCCAAGAGTTGGCAGAGATCGACTAGGAGAATAAGGCCTAGCAGCTGAATATGAAGAATAGGAGGCCCAATCATTTAGTATTCATCAAGAGGCTCCTATTACAAGGTAGTCAGTCCAAGTAGAGGTTGTAGAACCACAAGCTCCAGTGCAAGGACAATGCCTCACATTGTCCCAAGAATGCCTTAAAGCCATCCAGGAGAAATCCATGTTGACCACGATCATCATGGAAATGAACTTTGATTTATTTATGACATTTTCCCTTGGGGAAGTTGAAACTCAACTCTAGGTGTCACCATTATGGCACATCCTTTTAGAAAGTGGGGAATGGTACCTTGGTGAGACGTACCAATTTTGGCATAATAAGGAACAAGGCACCACCATCAACATTAGTGGAGTCTCTATCTCTTTTTCAATTAAGGCAATCATAGAGGCTTTGAATCTATCAAATGTGGGGGCCAAGTTGGTGCATTTGTCCATAAGGTCCAATGCAGAAACCAAAAAGTTGACTCCAGAAGAGAGGACCTATTTTAAGATAGGCACATACCATCTATTCCCAACTAAAGGGCTCAATCGAATATCAACTTATGTGGCCAAGGGAAGTACAGTATTAGTGGGAAAATATAATGCCAATCTTCCCCAAATGTACTTCATGGAAATTTAAAGGTGGTTTGAACAAAAGAAGGTAGGGAAGCGAACACTTCCATTTCCTTGCCTGATCAAAAAGCTGTGCTAGTGCACTGGAATCCTAACATACACTAATGACATTTCTAGGAGGGCTCAAAATGCTTCTTTGATGAGTTGTTTAAACTTGTAGCACCAAGGAAAGACCTCGGTGATGAACAAGAACAAGAACTAGAAAAGGAGCTAGAACCAGAGAAGGAAACAAAGTAAGAGCTTGAACAGTGATGTTAGCTAGAAGTTCCACCTCCACTGCCACAAGATTACTAGCCCGCAATGAGCCACTTGCAACAAATACCTGAAACTCTCAGTTGGGAAAGTAGGAACGAATCAAACCTCTTCTGAGTTATCAATGATGTTATGCAACTCACTGTTTCTACCGATCCATCAAGGGGGTAGATTTTTTTACAATTAGGAGGAGAAGCCCAATGGTCACAACAAATCTCTAAAAATTCTACATCTTTTCAAGTGCTACTAGAGACAAGAGAAGGTGCCATAGTCATGGTCATGTAGCACCAAGATGTGATAGTCGTAGTAGAGGTAATAACAGATCACATTAAAGAATCCTTCAATGTGCCTATTGTGCCCCTAGTGGACTTACTTCGAACCAAAGATGCCCAAATGCTAGTTGGGACTTCAATGACTCTATGTCCCATGAGGATGTACTTAACAAACTACTGTACATTGGACAAGTGATGAAAACTCTTTTTGACATCTTCAGTGATGTCACTATAATGCAGTTAGACTTCATCATCACAAAAGACAAGCTGGTCATGGTAGAGACCAGGGTAGAATATGAAAAAGCTGAACTATATTGATTGCAACAAGAGCTAGTTGCCCTGAGAGTTGAAAGAAGGAACCTTGCCCAATTTGTTGCCCCTAACTAGCTAGACCAATTTTGAATAGAGCAGCTAAACCAATTGATTGAATAGAACAAAGCTACTCAGTAAGCGAAGGAGAAGGTAGACTAGAGTGCCTCAGTTGCTGAAGCTTAAGCATATGCCCATGCAAAGGGATTGACCACTACATAAGAAGAGAATAAATAGCTTGCTACGAATAACATAAGGTTGACCATTGTAGAAAAATAGAAAAATATCTTAGAAGAAAGTGTCCACTAGTTGAGAGAACAACTGGGAGAGTTAACCAAGACATCAATAGATTGACTAGAGAAAATCAAATCCTCTTAATGGAAGAGGTCCATGTGATACATCAAAAATCTACAATTGAGATAAGTGCATGGCAGAACGAGATCAAGAAACATGAAAATTGGAAGGAGCACTTCTAGGACCAAATTGGCATGTACAAATAGATCAATGAAAAAGAAATCTAGATGGCAAAGGCCTTCATCAGTTCCATGTCAGTGTAGAATCCTGACTAGTAGCCAATCTTGGATAGCTGTGCCTTGGTCCATCAAGTGGAAGTAAAGAAAAGGACCTGCAGATTGAAGATTTGAAAAAGTACATGGCATTGGCTAACCTTTGCTATGCTAACCTTGTCATGTTAACAGCAAGTCGACCCAGAAACGAGCTAAAGCAATAAGTAGTGGGCACTTATGCACTATATGAAAAAGAGTAGCGAGCTAATAGGAAAGATGCTCTACAGAAGCTTCACGTGATAAATTCAAAATTGGAAATAATAAAAGCTTGCTACCATGGGTAGAGAGATGTAGCCTTGGACTTGGCTAAAAGATTAACAGATCATCATGAATTGAATGAAAAGGCCAGGACCTTGGGGGAGGAGCAATGCTAGTTCTCAGCATGATACATAAAAGCAAATAAAATGTTTCTGTAGCTATTGTCCCTATGTCATGTATTGGTTCTAGCACACATCGGCTCATTAGCTTGGATGATACATGACCCAAGAATAGAGGAGGAAAAGTTGCAGGCATTCTTGAATCACTACAAATTCCAAAAGCTTGGTGACAAAGGGAAGCGACTGATGGAAGAGCCACCACCTCTGGGAACTACATGAGCTTCCCCAATTTTATGTCTTGTCATGTTGTATCCATATTTTTTTGTAAAACACCATTACAACATGAAAAATTCAATTTGTGTATTTACTTACGTTAGTTAATAATCCCATACCTTCCCAATTTTTTGTAAAGAACTTGTTCCTCATTTTGTTTAACTCGAGGTTAAGTTTTCATTCAGTCATGGGGGTATAATGAGTCATGTTTTGTAGGGCCGCGATATTGGGTATTTGATATTGAGGCACAACCTCCGATGTCAGACATCTGATATTGCCATTTTTGTGTGAGCCTATAAATACCACACTTGGGTGCATAATTACGGAGTAAGAGATAGCATAGAGAGATAAAATATATTCATAGATTTTTGATTTCAAGTTTTGTTAATTCTTAGTGCATGCCCATAGTGTGATGTTAAGTGATTGTAGGACATCCTTATTTGAGTGTGATGTACTTGGACACGTTACATGACCAACAATGAAGATCAAGATTACTTTCATCATTGCAGCATCCACTTTGATTTATTATTACTTTTAATTGCTTAAATGTTTATTATTTTCCTTAGTTAATTTTATCATTTATTATTCTTTATTATTCCTATTAAGCAGAATGAATATGACTAATTGCGAGTGCTTAAGTGTAATTACTTAGTAACCTAGTAGTGTATTGTTTGGTACACCTAGTGGCATACACTTGGTAATCCTAGTGGTAGTTACTTGAAGTCCAAGTTGTGTACAGATGATTAGGAATAGATACTCATTGCACGTAGGCTTGTTAGACTTTACTTTTCATTGTTAATTGGATTAAACAATCAATTTCTTTATTATCATTAGGAGTAACTTAGGGATGAACAACATCAATCATCATATGCCTCTGGACTAAACCATATGTGACAAAGCTACCACTAGTCCAAGTTGGAAGATAGCAAACTGTGACCAAGGCATGATGATTTAGATGTATAACTAGTCCCATCCACGAAATTTGACCAGATCGTGTGTGAACGCTTGTGACTTGTATGGTTGGGCATAGGGGTACCTCGTTGCTCATCACTAGATGATGATCCTTCCTTCCTTTAGCTTGTGTGAAAATGCAAGCTAAAACATGATTCCAAAATTGATTGGATGTGATGCATATTCAAGTAGACATCCTAACATCTCTCATAGAATTCAATTTTTTAAAGTAAGTTCATTACTTTTCTTAGAGCAACCACATGTGGTTTATTTCTTATGTCATATTATTGACAAAAATTTTCAAATTATTGACTCATAAATTCTCCTCCTTTATTAGATGTTATAGCTTTATCTTAAGGTATAGTCTATTCTCAATCAATTTTTTAATGTTCTAATAAAAACCAAAGATCTTATCCTTGGAATGTAAGGTGTAGATTTACACATATCAACTGAAATTATCAATAATGAAAAAAACAATAGTTGTCCCCTCCCTAAGCAAGAGTAGGCACTGGACCTTTCAAATCTATGTGGATAAGCTCAAATGGTCTTTGGCAATAGGCACAAATTTTCATTATATGAATTCATGATCTAATGATGTTTGACATCATTTGACCTCAATTTTGAAGTTATTTTGCTTGCAATAAAATAAAGAACATAATTCTAGCATTCTTTAAGTGAAAAAAAAAAAGAATTTTAGACAAAATGATTAGAGCTCGGATGAAACTATGAATCTAGGGTTTGAAGATGAAATAAACTTGATATGAAAGAGTGAATTTCACCTAAATCTAAATAGAAAATTATGCAAATATTATATAATATTTGTGATCTAATAGAGCTTAAGTAATAATGGTCAAAATGTGTAAGATATATGTTATATTGATATGAAAATGAAATGTAAATAAATATGAGTTAAATGTAAAATGAGATAATAAATATGAAATATGAAATAGGGGGTGTTGGAACCCAAAATATTAAAACATAGGTACACCCCAAGATATGGAATGAGATTGTAAGAAAATGAAAGAGAAATTTAGGAAGATGCAAAGAGATTTTGAGAAAATCTTGAAAATTTATTGAAAATCCTTCAAATTAAAAGAGCTTGAATATAATACTTTATACAACTTGATGCTTGAAATTTTTTTAAAAAATAGTAAACACCATCACTTTTATATGAGGGAGGACACCTCTATTTATAGGTTTGGATGACCACTTTGTTATTTATGCCATCATATACAAACATGCTAAGGAAAAGAAAAAAATGTGTTGAAGTTGAAGATAGAAAAAAGTAATCTAAAGTTGAGGATATAAAAATTATGTTAATGTTAATGATAAAAATGGTGTAGTGATAGTAAAGAAACTAGAAAATATAGAAGCTTTTGTAAACATGCTTATTGGTACTACAAAAAATATTGATTAGTTTGGATAGATACCTCATAAGACAAACTTTTCCTTATCTAATAGGAATACTATTAACTCAAAGACTAGAACTTATAAGTGGGCTATAACTAATTGATTAAGATTCTCGATGTAAGATCAATCATGATGGATAATATGATAGAAAATTTATGCCATGATTTTCTATTAGATCTTCCTTTCTTACAAATGTTCATATTTTGCCAAAGTAAATAATTGCTACCTCAAATCCTTTTCCCATTTTATGTTCAAGCACAAATGTTGAAGTGATATAAGTATTGGTAGGACTTGGATTATCCTTCTCACTAACAACTAATTTTATTCCTTTGATTTTTTAAAGCATTAGTTGGAAGGCTTTACACCTAAATAGAAATTCCTAAAATTAGAAGGTTCTTTTTTTTCAAGTTATTTTTCATGTTTTCTACTTATTGTTAAGCATGTGATATTTTCTTACCCTCTAACCAGTGGCTCTATGCCCAACCAAAAAAATCACAAGCATGGTGCGTGACCTAATTATAATCTATGGATGGACTAAGCATGGCTTTTAAATAGTTGATACATGATTGTTGGTCATTGTCCTCCCAAAGTCTAAGACGTATGATTTAATCCTAAGCAAGGCACATACTATGATATCGTTCAACATTGAGTAAACTAGAGTAAAACATAGAATTTAAATATTAAATTTAATGAACAATGAAAATAAATCCTAGTCTAGCCTATGGACAATAAGTATCCTTTCTCAATTTATGGTACATGTCCTAGGCTAGTGTAACCATTGCTATGATTACCAAGCAATATGCGACAAAGTGCCATCACTATTAGGTTATAAAATGATTATGCGTTATACTTGAAATTAGTTATACTTATTTTGTCAATTTTACTATTATGTAGGAAAAGTAAGCATTAAGCTAAGTGCAAATGAAAGTGAAAAATATAGGAAAGTAAATTATATTCTAATTCAATTGTTGCAATGGATAAGAATGAACTCATTCCTATTGTTGTCATGGAATTACATCAAAGTACAACGCTACTTGAATAAAAATCATACAATCACTCCAAATCCATACCATAGGCACTTGCTAATTGTTATTAAATACATGAAATATAAATGTAAGAGTCTAGCTACTATGGTAATGAAAAGGGTCATTAATGTGTTAGGTGGGTGGTATTTATAGCCAATACTAGCCTTGAATTTATACATTTGTGATATCATATGAAGACATATGATATCACAACTACAATATTATAGACACAATATCATAGTTGTGATATTGCAGCTAACTAATTAATGGTTCATCAGCTTCATTAAAAAACTATGACTAAAGAAACATTACGAACATAAAAGTGACTATACAAACTAACTTGAGATAGAAGAAATATATGAAAAATACATAAGGAGCACATGTCATTGACATTACCTCCAACACAATATTCTTTACCTAATAGGCCTCTAGAATGACTTTAACATACCCTACATACTATAAAATGAATGTTTGAGTACTTTGCAACTAGCATGCTTGGTTAATAATTGAATTACCTTGTAATGATGCTACTAAATAGGTTTAGCTTAGAAATCAACTTGTTATGAGAAGAGAGAAATTCAATGGTAGAAGAGGTGGGTTCAAATTGATTGGTTGGTAGCAAGTGAGAAAATTTTTTTTGTAATTAAGTGTGCTTTTCTTGGAGTAGTTCTGGGATAGGATGGAATGGGTGACCTATTGGGAACGCTTAAATTTTGTGCCTAAAGTTTTTGCCCTTATTAGTGCTTGGTCAATTTGTAAAGTCTATCTTTATTTTTCATGAAAATGTAATATTTGTCTAATAGATCCTATGGGTCTTCAAACATAATTAAGCCTCATTTCATTTTATTTCATTTCATTTTATATTTTAAGGTACCATCATTTGGAGTGATGATAAACTACTTATTTTTCAAGTGGTAAGGCTTGGGTTGAGTTTGGGTGCTCCTCCATTAATGCTCCCAACACCCACCTTATTGATATTATATCTTATGTAACATATGTAGTATAATTCACTAACTATATTAATAAGTTACACCCATTTCTTTTTTATTAAGTGAAGATTCATTAGGCAAAATATACTAATTTTTCATTTGCCTAAAATAGATATTTTTGGGATGTCATTAAATTTTGAATGGTGGTCCAAGTAATATGTTGCTGTTATCTTGCTATCTTCATGGAAAAGTGATGAGTGGCGAGGTACCCCTACACTCAACCATACGAAACGAGCGTCGCACGCGCGATCCGGTCGAACTCCGCAGATGGACTAGTTGTGGCACCTAGATAGTTATCCCATCTAGACTAGTTTTGCATATGTCACGTATGGTTTAGTCTAGATGAGGCGTATGATGTGTCCTAATCTAATGCTATTCTTGAAGGCAGTGGAAAATAATACTAACTAAGCTAAGCTAGGAGGGAAAGGGTAAGAAAACCTAATCTAGCCTAAGTGCGACGAGCAACCGATTCCTTGATCAACCATACACATCTTGGACTTCGTGCATGACTACCACTGGGACTACCAAGCATAGGCCTAGGTACGCCACTGTGATTATCAAGCGCAAACCCCAAATACGCCACTGGGTTACCAAGCGTAGATCCCCCTAGCTACACCACTGGGCTACCAAGTAGTCACACTTAAATGCTCGTAATCAAGTCGTACTCGTTCCGCTTCTAGGAGTTTAAGGGTGATAAACTAATCGCGATGAGTAACTGATTCCTTAACTAGCCGTACACACCCATAGATGCTTGTAGCCAAGTCTTACTCACACCGCACTATGAAAGTAATAAATAACATTAAATAAATAACAATTAAATAAACTAAGTGAATGCTGCAATGATGAAGTAATCTCGATCTTTATTGCTGGACATGTGCGTGTCCAAGTACGGCACACTCGAATAAAGACACCGTACAATTACATTCACCACACTGCGGGCAGACACGGGAAAAATTCCAACTCTGGAGGGATCAAACTGCCAGAGCTTCGCTACTCTAAAATTGGGATCCTGAATAAGGGAGAGCTGCCTCTTATTTATAGACATGGCGACGGACTGCAATATCGCGTACGCGATATTGTAGGGAAGGATGCGATATCGTGTACGCGATATCGCGGCTTGTGCGAATTGCATCTCATCATACCCCCACAACTGAATAAAAACTCATCCTCGAGTTACAAGGAGAACAAGCTTCAGTGATTACACAATGGATAGGTATGGGATTATTAACTGGAAAAAAAAATGGACTAATGCCGCAGTGTGGGAAGACACAACACAGAGAAAAAATGCTACAACTACAAAAATGTGGAACTCATGTAGTTCCTGGTGGCAGTGGCTCCTCCATGGGTGCTTTCCCTTTGTCATGTGCTCCAAGCTTTGAAAATTGATGATGCTGAAGAATAGCCTGGATCTTCTCCTCTTCGGTCTGAGGGTCTTGTACCGTCCATGTTGATGCTCCGATGTTTGATGGAGTCAGTACTTCCCACGGACAAGGTAGTTGCGTGAATATCTAATTAGCTTTGACGTACCATGCCGCGAACACCCGTTGTTCCTCTTTGTAGGCTCTGGCTCTGTCTTTGTATTCGTGAAGTTCTGTTAGCCGTCGAGCCATGTCGGTTGCCACATCTTTCTGTCCTTGGTAGCTTTCTTTTACCACCGCGAGTTCAGAATTTGCAGCATCTAATTTTTCAGCCAACTACTTTCGTTCTGCAAATTCTGCTTCATATTTGATATGGTTGGAAGCTACCTGCTGCTCGAGCTCTAACCTTGGGCATCCTGCTGTTAACATTGCCAGGTTGGCATATAGAAGGTTTGCCAACTCCATGTATTCAGTTAAGTCTTGGATCTGCAAGTCCCGGTTCTTAATTTCCGCTTGGTGTGCATAGGCATAAGTGTCCAATATGGCCCCCCAATCAGTGTGTTGGGCACTGATGCTATTGATTTGAGCTTTGGCCATACGGATCTCCTTCTCCAGGATCTATTTGTACATCCCCACCTGATCACAGAAGTGCTCCTTCAGCTTCTCATGTCATTTAGCCTCATTCTGCCATGCACTAATCTCGATGGCTGATTTCTGTCGAATAGCGCATACCTCCTCCATTGAGAGGGTTTGATTTTCTCTGGCTAAACGGCTTACATCTTGGTTGACTCGAATGAATTATTCTCGCAGCTGATAAAAGTGCTCATCGAGAACATTCTTTTGCTTTTCCATAGAAGTCAACCGAAGGTTATCTGCAACCAACTGCTTATTCTCTTCTTGCAAGGCCTTGAGTGCCTGAAGATGCACATGAGTTTGCACCTTTGCTGCGGAGGCATCCCAAGTGGCCGTCTCCTTTTCTTTTGCCACCTTCTTATTCTCTGCAATCAATTTTGTTAGTTGCTTGGTTCTAAAATTGTCTAATTGGTCTGCGGGAACCAATCGCAAGGGATCCTGCTGTGTTGCTTGTAAGGCGATGAGCTGCTCTTGTAATTTCTGCACTTCAGCCTCAGCATGCTCAGCCCTTACTTCGGATATGACCAGCTTCCCCTTTGTGGAAATGAGGTCTGACTGAATTGCCGTTACATCCTGGGGAATGTCAAACAGGGACGTTAAAACTTGTCCTGTTTGAAGCAATCTATCCAATACATCCTCATGTTTTGCAAGAGTCACTGAGGTTTCGGTAATAATTTGAGTATCCTGTGCTCCTGAAAGATTTGCCGGTGGCACAACAGGTACATTAAAAGACTCTTTGATGTGGTTAGCGACCACCTTAGCTGCTCCTGTGGCATCCTGGTGTTGCATGACCATCACAGTGGCCCCTTCACCCATCTCTAATTGCACTTGAAAAGATGCTGCGTCTCCATAGATCTGTTGTGACCATCTACGTTCCCCTCCTCCTGTCTGCATTGACAACTCACCCCTTGTGTGATCTACTGAAATCGTAGGCTGGTTGGCATCATCGATGACACGGAAGAGATTGGTGTCATCACTACTTCCCCAATTGACCGTCTCAGCAATGGCCCTCAGATGGCTCATCGACGGTCTATAGTCTTGCGGCGGCGACAGATCCTGGCCTGTGCCGGGTCCTGCTTCTTGTTGTTGGCTGGGACCTATGGCTGGAGGTTTGACTGGGTCTTGCAAGTTGAGTTGCAGGGGGTCCAGCCATCTGTTCTTCATCTTCTTCATCTGGTCCCAACTCTTTGCCAGTGCTCTTTCTTGGAGCTGGCACCTTTAATAATTCAGCATAAGAAGCATTTTGGGCTTTTCAGAGGATGTCATTTGTATATCCCCAAATACCAGCCTGTTGGCACAGTTTTCTGATAAGGCAGGGAAAAGGG
Organism: Gnetum montanum; assembly: GCA_015680685.1. Classification (NCBI taxonomy): domain Eukaryota; kingdom Viridiplantae; phylum Streptophyta; class Gnetopsida; order Gnetales; family Gnetaceae; genus Gnetum; species Gnetum montanum. Next base: position 301,125 of record MNCI01000556.1, on the reverse strand, counting down.
AGTGTCATTTTCCCTGTCTTTCGTTCTTCGAATTGCCTTAGGATCTCCGTCAAATATAGATGAGGAAGATTAGCGTTAACCTTTCCCATCAACACTGCACATCCTCTTGCCATGTATGTTGATATTCTTTTTAAACCTTTTGTGGGGAAGAGGTGATAGGTTCCAATTTTGAAATAAACTCTCTCTTCCGTGGTCAGCTCACCAAAATCTTTCTCTCTGCCATAAGCCTTTTCTAGCCAATCCTTTCGCACATCAGGGTTTGATTGGGTGGATAACCGAGCAACATGGGGACTTGAATTCGAAAGGTTTAACACTTCCGAAATCGCCTGTGCAAAAAAATCCACTGTCACACCACCGATGTTTACCGTGGTGCCTTGCTCCTTATTATGCTAAAATAGGTACGTTTCTCCTAAGTACCAGGCACATTGTTTAGAGAGGACAGGCCATAAGGGAGACCCTTTGAGGTGATCCCTAACAGCCTCAGGAGCGAACTCTGCAAAAGATTCAAAGTTGAGTTCCACAATCACCAAAGTGATTGTGGACTTCGTGTGGATAGCCTGAACACATTTCGGGGGCAACGTGAGTTGTTGTCCCAGTTCAGGCGTAGCAGCTCCTCCTTCTGCCTGCTCGGATAGTCTTGTAGGAGGTCCTTCTTGATGGATACTGAATGAGTGTACCTCTTGTTCATTGTGTTGTTCGGCAGGGCCTTATCTTCTACCTCTCCTAGGTTGTTTCGCTCCACCTTGGGTCGGACTGAGCGTTTCGGGGCCATCTGCAATCACACGGGCCAACGTTAGTAAGGTTGTTTTAGAAAATCAAGTTATACCTTACTACTTGCCTTAATTTAAGATCGTATGTTATTGTGCCCGAAAATTATGATAATGGGTCCTATGACTTAGGTGGATTTTCGCTTTAATATCTCGGTATACTTAAGGTCATATGATTTATGGCACAATTAGTCTAAGTGTTAGTATTAATTACCCTAATTGATGTCCTTTGGGCGATGAAAAATTTCAAAAAAGTTAGGCACTTTTCGGCGAGTGTCTCTCCCCCATGACTAAACTGAACACTCTGGGTTCAAGCAGGTTCAAATGGAATTAAAATCGGAGTACCAGTGCGTGAGATATAGGTGAGAAAGCAAGGGTCACGAAATCGCAAGTCGCAGAGAAAAAATTCAAAAATTCCCCCCATATAAATGTCAAATGAAGCTAAGTGTTGCGGCGGGGGTTCCTATTTATAGGAAAAGGGGACGTGATATCGCGTACGCGATATCATGTGGGACACGATATTGCGTACGTGATATCTCGTCCAAACTATAGTGAGACACTTGAAAAAGACCAAATTTTTGGTGATTTTTCTTGAAATTAATGTGTAAAGTGAGGACATTGACAAGGATTAATATATTCAAGGGTAATTACATGAATTCGAAAGGCACTTTGATTGATAAGGATGTGAATTTAACAATTAAAACTTTGGCAGTTATGAAGAAAAGGGAATGTAATGGTACATTGGAACGTTAAAGTTTTGAGGGTTAATAAATGGGAAAGAAATTTATGAAAATTAAACGGTGGGTAAGAAATTGTGTGTTCTAGCTTAGAGAATTAATGAAGATTACAACAAAATTACACAAGTGGGTCCTCCCCAAAGCAGGTTTCAACCTATTATGCCCTTGTGTAATCCGTGGGCACTAGAAGGGTTAAATGTAATCTGCACTAACTCCACAAAACACACACATGTAAATATCACCGGAATGAGATGAAAATTTTATGTTACACGGGACACGAGCTACAATTACACGAACAGTGAGATGAGATGAAGTAAAGAAAGGGATTGTAGAGATCGGGACATGAGGTAACTATCGCAGGGCACAATGAATCCTGCACGTAAAGCCTAATTAACGTGTCATTAACCCGTCATTCCAAGATCAAGACCAAGTCCATCCTTCTAAACAGTGACATCGCATTGTTTCATCCCATGATGAACAACTATGAGAATACCATAACAACAAGGCGTATGATCACTTGGCGTTTAGTACAAGGGAGGAGTGATTTTTATTTTATGGCACTTCCTTTTTTTTTCTTTTTTTTTTCTTTTTCACTTTACTGAATCTAGAGAAGTCGCCAACCTTCAGGCATGGGTACATGTCTTTCCAGTGGGACCCCCTAGAATAGCATTTGATTTTCGAGTGCCCTTTTAATTACTCTTACTCCCATTTTTCATTAGATCTACAAGGATCTTAGTACAACCAAGTTGCATGAAAACTCCCATAGACGTCACCAAAGAGAATCCACAAGTCCCTTTGATGTCACACCCTAACCATTCCCTCTTGGTCCATCCTTCTTCACTCTGGGTACAATGAATACAAAATTAATTTTAAGTTTAGAAATTTTAAGAATATCACTGTACCCATGAACAAAACCTCTTTATTTATAGAGTGGATGAGTGGATGTAATGGGCTCACTGTTTCAAATAATTGATCACGCATGACTTAATAACATAAAACACACCTCAACCAATATGAGTGTTTTATTCGTAGATGAGATTACTTACAAAAACAGAAAAAGACAAACACACAAACACAAAAAAAAAGATAAAACAAAAAGTTGAAAAATGAAAAACTGGAAAACAAAAAGGTAAAAACTTAAAGAAAATTAAAAAATATTTATTAATCCTGCTTGTTATTGAAATGGGGAATACCCCCCATAACTAAACGATTGAGTATGACAAGGATTAATAAATGGAAAATGAGGATCCTTGCATATTGAAAATATTGAAGCTGGTCCATACTTATCACCTTGGATTTCACACACTTTGTAATAAACACAGTGGGGCACTTCATACGATGTAGTTCCCAGATAACGAGTTGACCCCCTCTGATGTTTAGGACCTTTAGGTGGTATGCAAGGATTGGGCTGATGCCTCCCATGGTTGTGTTCATCGGGCCTTATGGTTGTTGGAGTGTTAGTTGGTGGCCCTGATGAAGTTACATGAAGCATTGGGTTTGAAGGTAAGGGTGCACAACATTGTTGGACTTGCGCTGTGTTGGAAGATGCAGTGGCCTCAGAGTTATGTTGTCCCTTCCTACGGCCGTGTTTAAAGAAAGGACGTCTTTGATGTTGAGGAGGCTCTTCACTGTTGTTAGTAGCAGCAGCACAAGTGTTGTTCGTGGGTTGCGGTGGTACAAACACCTTAGGAATAGTTGGTGGCATTGTGGAAGGAGGGAAAGGATAAGAATGTTGAAAGTTAGAAGGAATGTAAGGTGCACAAGGTGGTGGTTGTGTTGGAGGTATGGGTTGATAGTGTTGTGGAGAATGGTGTTGGGGTGAGATAAAGTGTGGTGGCCCAGTTGAAGAAACAGGATGTTGGACGTGATAAGCATTTGGATTCGGAAAATATGAAGGGTGCCTCCAGTCTAAAGGTGGATTCTCCCATGACTGGGATTGTTGCCACTGTGATCTAACACAGTATCTCTGTACAAACTTTGGATGTAACATGTTTCTCCAATGCTCATGTATATGTGACAGTATTGGGCATTGACCTTTGGGGTGATCGTACAGGCATATGGTGCATTCATATGTATGATTGGTAGTTGAGCGCTTAGTCCCTTCATTCCTTCTTTTCGAATGTCTATTATTTCGCCTTGCTTCTTGGGTTGTCAAAACTCTATCTCCAATGATGTTGATATATTCTCCACACTTTTGATTCATCCATTCCAACATCTTATTGATCTTTGCCTCAGCTTCTTCTAACGATTGTTGTATTGGCAAAGATGATGTTTCCACCTTGAGATTTGTTGATCTCTCCTTGTTATGATCATGGACCTTTGTTGAGTTAAGATTTTGGTCCCGTTGATGTTTTTCAACACTCTCCCATGTAGCTATTTCTCCTTCCTCTTTTGCTACCCTCTTAATAAGCTCTTGTATTTGATGGGTTCGTAGGTTGTATAGTTGACCTCGGGCATACGTTCCTAAGGTCTCTCTTGTTTCATTACGTAGCCCATCAATGATATGGTACATTAGCCTTTCCTCGGAAAACCCATGGCCTGGACAGTTGTTTAACAGTGAATAATATCTTTCTAAGGCCATGTCCAAGGGTTCATGTTTTTCTTGTTTCCATCCTTGGATTTGTTTCCTCAAGGCTGACACTCTTGCGTAGGTTTGATATTTTTCGTTAAAGACCTCTACCATTGTTGACCAGCGTCGTATTGAATTTGGTTTTAACGATCTATACCATACTTTAGCTTGGTCAACGAGTGTCATAGGAAAGAGCTTCAGTTTTTGCCAACTGTTATCAATGTTATTCCATGTGCAGGCATCGTAGAAGGCTAGTAAATGTTGATGCGGATCTAAGTCATAGCCTCCTGAAAATTTGGGAAAGTTGTTTAAATCGAGCCTGGGTAGTCGGCTCTCTTTACGATGCCTACGTGAGATTCGAACAGCCTCTTGTATTTGCGTTAAGCTTGTAGTGGCCAGTGGGGGTTCATCGTCATCGGGTAAGTTATGCTTTCGTGCGTTACGATGACGTTGTTTTTGTTCATTCTTATAGGAAACTCCCACTTCAGGTTGTATACTCCAATCTTCATCGTCATATAGCTCATTGGTTCTCCAATGAACTTCCTCACTAAGTGTGGCGTTATTATCATCTTGTAGGAGAGGCATTGTTGTGTGTGAATTTATGTGACTTTTTATAATTACTTCTTTTTAAGAGATATATCGTTAAGTTCTTTACAGCGACCTTGTATGATATAACTAATCTAGATAACTAGCACCATCCCCGGCAACGGCGCCAATGATGAGTGGCGAGGTACCCCTACACTCAACCATACGAAACGAGCGTCGCACGCGCGATCCGGTCGAACTCCGCAGATGGACTAGTTGTGGCACCTAGATAGTTAGCCTTAGGTCGCAGTTCGCTGTCTTCCCATCTAGACTAGTTTTGCATATGTCACGTATGGTTTAGTCTAGATGAGGCATATGATGTGTCCTAATCTAATGCTACTCCTGAAGGCAGTGGAAAATAATACTAACTAAGCTAAGCTAGGAGGGAAAGGGTAAGAAAATCTAATCTAGCCTAAGTGCGACGAGCAACCGATTCCTTGATCAACCGTACACATCTTGGATTTCGTGCATGACTACCACTGGGATTACCAAGCATAGGCCTAGGTACGCCACTGGGATTACCAAGCGCATACCCCAAATACGCCACTGGGTTACCAAGCGTAGATCCCCCTAGCTACACCACTGGGCTACCAAGTAGTCACACTTAAATGCTCGTAATCAAGTCGTATTCGTTCCGCTTCTAGGAGTTTAAGGGTGAGAAACTAATCGTGATGAGTAACCGATTCCTTAACTAGCCGTACACACCCGTAGATGCTCGTAGCCAAGTCGTACTCACATTGCGCTATGAAAGCAATAAATAACATTAAATAAATAACAATTAAATAAACTAAGTGAATGCTGCAATGATGAAGTAATTTTGATCTTTATTGCTGGACATGTGCATGTCCAAGTACGGCACACTCGAATAAAGACACCGTACAATTACATTCACCACACTGCGGGCAGACACGGGAAAAATTCTAACTCTTGGAGGGATCAAACTGCCAGAGCTTCGCTACTCTAAAACTGGAATCTTGAATAAGGGAGAGCCGCCTCTTATTTATAGACATGGTGGTGGATTACGATATCGTGTATGCGATATCGTGGGGGATGCGATATCGCGTCGGCTGTGATATCGCGTACGCAATATCGCGGCCTGTGCGAACCGCGTCTCATCAAAAAGCATAACGACTTCCTAATATGTCATTAATGCAATGCTGCCAACACATGCATATTCGATGGCCATGATCTATCATGCTTATGTGTCCTTGGAACCTAGGAATAGATGTTTAAATAATATAGAAAACAATTTTGGTCACAACCAAGGTGAGTAGAACAAGGGTATGTACTTGAAATGATAAAATAAAGGTTCCAAGTTTAAGTTTATAGTTCAAGTATTTTGGTTTTCAAATTTTTGCTTCCTGCACAAATACTTAGAAAATTTTTCCGCAACCTTTTCTATAATGCATACATGTTCATATGGGATGTGCATAGGCATACACATGCTTGTAGTAATAATAAAGGCATGCAAAGAACATTTATATGTTTGCATACTAAGGAAGTTTATATGCTGTCCCCTGTCATCATAGGTGTCATCATAGGTTACTACATGAGGAAGATGAGCTGGTGGTCCATGCAAAATCCCGTGAAACAAAAGTTTGAAACCAACGGTAGTAGGTGTAACCATGTTTGCCTTTTTCCTTTTTTTTTTTTAATTTTCCGTCTTTGTTTGTTAGTTATTATCCTAATGTCTCGAATGCCATCCGGCCAGACCTACAATGGCAGTAACCCGTGATTCAGTACGCAAAGGAATTTTTTCTCTTTTTGCAGTTTGCTCTGCCCGTTCAAGATATGAGATTTGAAATTGACTTTTGGGCATTTTACGCTTCTCTGCAGGTTAGGAATTTTAGCAGGTAAATGAACTTATATGCCCTCTGAAAATATATTATACAATTTAAATTTCCCCGAAAACCTATAAATTTAGCGTGGATACAACTAAAATACTGAGTTTGCACACTAAAATGTAGATATCCGGGGGTTCGGAAATCCTGAAATTCCAGCCCTGCTTCTCTGGAAATTTCTAAACAGTTGCATGTAGAAAACAACATTCACAGGCCCTGCAAATAAAAGCTTAAGAGGGGCCCTTCTCCGGCCCCGTAGTGCATTTTCCTCCGCTCGTTCTCTCTTTGTACGATTTTGTGCTGTCGATTTGTCTTTGGTCACGATGGAGCAGACTGAGAATCTGAAGATCATCAGACCATAAATACTCTTGCATTTCGGTCCTAGCTTGCTGCCTTGCTTGTTTCCGTCCTCTTCTTCTTCTTTTACTACTAGTGCTGTCAGAGTGATTGCATCCAAGCTCTTGCTTTGCCTTCTCTAACATGCCAAAATCGCGGTTGCAGCTCAGAAAAATTGAAAACAGGTCGCGACGGAATGTCACGTTCTGTAAGCGCAAAAACAGTCTCTTGAAGAAGGCGTTCGAGCTCAATGTTCTGTGCGATGCCGATGTTGCAGTTCTTGTTTACTCCGAGTTCGGAAAGTTCTACCAATTCTGCAATCCAATGTGAGTGCGTCAAATACTTCCATTATTATGCATGCTTTGTTTCCCCGAAGCTTTGCTTTCGTTTTTTTAATATGTGATTCGATGTTGCTTATTTCTTTCCAGCAGTTTATCGCTCCGTAAGCTGCAGATTCCCCTATCCCTTTAACGAGAAAATTTTTGAAAACGCATTTGAATTTCAATATTATAGGGTTGCAAAGTTTCTAGTATCTCTGACTTTGTTAGGGTTTTAATTTTTTTTTTTAATTTAACACAATAATGGCCCAAAGCATGTTACAAGTGAAAGGGCAGAAGCGCTTCTCTTGCATTTGTTGCAGTAATCTTTGTTAAAAGTATATACTTGTACAGAGAACCACCATTGGAGTTTACTGGTAAAGCATGCGTATCATTGCCAATTAGAAGTTTGGGTTGCTCTGTTGAATTTCTTGTAATTTATTTAAGGTTTAAGTTATCGTGATTATATAAATATAATAAAACATGTTCTTTTTATAGGATGAATACGATATTGGCAAAATACAAATTCTGTTGTGGAATGGATATCGATACAGGAAAGGTATGAATGTTCTTTTGTTTGCTTAAAAAAAATCATGCTATAACTATTTCATGACAGACAAATTGGTGTTATAATTATACACTTTTTGTGATTGAGCTTACTGTTTATCTTTGTTAGTTGCAAAAGATTCAATTTGCATTTTAAAAAATATAGCATAACTACATACATTTTAATCTAATTGCTAACTTTTCTTAGTTATCATAGGTAATTTTATATAGTTAATACTTTCTTATCAAGAAAATATAAATTCTAGGAAGTTGAAATCTTTAATAATAATTTTCTAAGATATAGCTTTAAAGAACAGAAAAAATTTGAAATGCAGATAAAACAAAAGTAATATCAATTATTGGACTTGTCTTAAAATTCAGCTTCTATATCGCTAGATCAAGAACCCAACCTGGATATGTTATGGTATCAAAAACATCTCATATATAAAGCTGCAAATTGAGAATATTAAACATGGGTTATATAAAAACAAAATTATCCAATAGTTTTGAAGTCCCATTGGATATTTAATCAAATTTGAAGTGATATACGACAATCTTTACCTCAACCAAAATTGTCTTTTGCAAAGTCTTTAGCAGAATTATTCAGGTACTTTCAATTGAGTTGTAAGAAGGCTATGCATTAATTAAATTTCTTTTGTACTAGGGGCTTTTCATCATATCAGCTGCTGAATTTACCAATTTATAATTTTTTTTTTCAAATCTATGCATCCATTTTCAATTTAATGGTGAAAAAATGATATTTTACTGAGATATACTTTTGACTACTCATGAAATGTTGCATCCTGTGCTAAAAATGTGACACTTTAAGGCTTTGGTAGAATTATTTAGCTACTTTTAATTGAGTTGTAGGAAGCCTATGCATTATCTAAATTTTTTTGGGTAAAAGGATCTTTTCATCATATTTGCTATTGAATTTACCAATGTATATTTATTTTTTGAAATCTATGTATCCATTTTAAATTTATTGGTAGGAAAAGTAATATTTTACAAAGACATGCTTTGACTTCTCATGAAATGTTGTATCTTGTCCAAAAAATATGGCACGTAAAGTCTTTGGCAAAATTTTTCACCTATTGTAAATTAAGTTGTAAGAAGCCCATGCATTACTTAAATTTCTTTTATTGAAAAGACTTTTCATTATATCTATGGCTAAATTTAGCAATGTATAACTTTTTTCTTCAAATGCATGTATTCTTTTTCGATTTGGTGGTGGAAAAAATGATATTTTATTAAGACATGCTTTGACTTCTCCTAAAATGTTACATCTTGTGCTAAAATATGGCACTTTATTATCCTTAAAATATAAAACCTTTTCTTGAGACTCATTCACTCCTTCCATGAGACTCTTTAGTCCAATCTTCTCTTTAAAGTGTTGAAGTTTCAATATAGTTTGTCTCCATTGATATATTGCAACTTGGACTTCCACTATTGTAATTGAGTTGAAAGAAGCCTATGCATTATTTAAATTTCTTTTGTAGAAGAGGCTATTCATCATATATGTGATTAAATTTACCAATGTATGATTTTTTTCTTCAAATCTTTTCATCCTTATTTAATTTATTAGTGAAAAAAATTGATGTTTTATTGAGATATGCTTTGACTTCTCATGAAATGTTGTATCTTGTGCCAAAAATATGGCACCTTACTATCCTTAAAAATTGAAACCTTCTCTTGAAACTCATTCACTCCTAGGAAACTCTCTAGTCCAATCTCCTTTTTAAAGTATTTAAGTTGCAATATATTTTCTTTATTGATATATTGTAACTTGGACTTTTGTGGGTGGTGGGGGAATGGTGGTTTTAGAACCCAAAATATGTTTTTAAAAAATAATATTTACCCCAAGGAAATATAGTCAAAAAATTGTGTTTTATCCTAAAAAAATGAAGTTTTATTGAGATATGCTTTGACTTCTCATGAAATGTTGCATCATGTGCCAAAAATATGGCACTCTATTATCCTTAAAAATTAAAACCTTCTCTTGAAACTCATTCACTCCTTCCATGATACTTTTTAGTTTAGTCTCCTCTTTAAAGTGTGATTTGATTGACACCGAGTATATTTTGGATCATCTGTTGAGAGGCTTCAGAAGTGTTAGGTGAGAAGAACAACCCAAACTTTTGAAGATTCACTTTCTGCCCCGAGGCCCGCTCATAGGACCGCAAGATGTCAAGTAAGTACTTTTGTCAATCCTTCCCCTTTAGCGGGGAACGAGTCCCTGAGTTACCTCTGTTCGAGGCTCTGCTTAGAGAGGCCAAAGGGCAGGGGAGGATTTCTAGGGTGTCACTGTCTCGTCGAGGGCCAAATATTACTCACTTATTTTTTATAATATAGTCAAATTAGAACTTTAAAACTCAGTATTGCCCAATAGAATTGAACCCATAATTTGGAGTTACCAAATCAAGAGTCTTACCTCTAGGCTAACACCTCATTGTTAACTTTGACTTTTAAGAGATACAACTTCCTATCATTGTAAATACTTAGACTTATGTAGATTTTTGTTTATCTAAATCACTAGAAAAATTTAAATCCTATGAACCTATAGTCTCCTTGTATTGTTTGCTACTTTAGTTGAACCATTGTGTATCTAAGAATCTAGTGTACTACATCCCAATGCTTCTTTTAGAATTATTCATAAATATACTTCAAAGGCTCATAGCATGAACAATTTCTAGTTGAGTTCCAACTATCTTATACATCAAAATAGCAGTTGCATTAAAATATGACAACTGCAAAGCATGTAATACTTTTACTCTTTACTTTTAGAAAGCACAAAATTAAATAATCCTATAATCATATAAATACAATTTAAAATATATTCCAATGGTAGTAATAATTGGTTTTAAGTTTTCTATCCTAAATCGTTTGAAAGTTTTCTTGATATATTGTTCTTGAGAAAAATATACTTGCTCCTTTTCCCTATCTTATGTTATATCAATATGAATGATATATTTGGATTTTTCCAAATCTTTCATGTCAAATTCAAAAAATGAGTTTTTTCATAGTTTTAATATCTATTTGATATTTTCTTTCAATGAACATATCATCCATATATAAAACTAATGCAATAATGGTTTTACATTTTCACTCTTTTTGTAAATGCATGGATTTACAAGTCTCTTTCACCATTATCACAAACTTTGCTTTAGTCCATATAAGAATTTTCATAGTTTGCAAACAAGATTTTCCTTTTCTTTTTTAAAATACCTCTAGTTTTTTATGGATTTTTTTTGGTCTTCTAATTCTTCATGTAGAAAAGCAATTCTTATATATATCTACATGAACTCCAAATCCTTTATCTTAGCTAAAGTTAGAACAATGTTAACTCTTTATTAACTAATACAAATACAATTAAAAAAATCAATTTTGATCTTTTGGAGATCTCTCTTTATAACTAATCTTGCTTAAATTAATCAATAGAACCTATTATAACATGTTTTACCTTGAATATCCATTTATAATTAATGGCTTTTCTACACCTAGGAAGCTTCATAAAATCTTAAGCTTGATTTTTGTATGAATAGATATTTCTTTTATAATCTCCTATTGCTCATTTTGGGAGCTCTTCAATGCTTCTTAATAAGACATTACCTTATATATATCAACAATATTGAAATATATCTATACTCATTAATGATTATCATACTTAATTTTAAGAATACTCTTATCAAATTCAAGTGAAGTACTTTGCATTGGAATTTGAATCTCACTTATCTTCAAAGGTAGTCCACCTATTTTTTAAACTTCATTTATATTTTTTGAATGTTGCTTATCTCCATTTCTACTAAAACATCTTATTAAAATCACTTTTCTTTAGCTTCATTTGATTCTATCTTTAAAGAAGAGAAGACTTATTAAAATGATACTTTTTGGATGAATATTGTTATGGTAACATGATCTTAAAGTATATATCCTTTAGTGCCATTTTTATATTCAATAGTAAATGTATTTCTTAGATTTTGGATCTAGCTTAACCCTTTGGAAAATTTCAAATGTGAGTATAAGCAAGACATTTAAATACCTTCTTTGGTGTTTCTCCTTTAAAATTAAATGAATGAGTTTTATTTACTAAATAACATGGTATATATTGTTTTCATCCAAAATGCGTTATTAAACTTGTCAAATCTCATCATACTTTGTCTTCCATATTGTATCTTCTACAATCCTTGTTGAATGAGTGAGCCCTAAACTTCAATCTTACATAACTTAAAATTGTTTTTGCCATTAAACTTTTTTACTTCAAACTTCACATTTAAAAATTTTATAATTTCAATGATATCTTACACAATTGCTTCCTCTTGTACCATCTAAAGTCATTTTTAAAAACAATTTTTTAAACTAAAAAGCTATGAATAAAAAATTTAGAATGGAAATCAAATAGAAGAAATAAAACTTAATGAATATGTATCAAATAGAAGAAATAAAACTTAATGAATAAGAATGAAATTGCTCATTCTTAGTATCAAATTATAGATCTTTTAACTTATTTACAATTTTAGATATAACTTGAAGGTTTTGCTAGATATAATAAATATTTAGTTTAAGTTTCTCTTGTCGATTAAGATTAATAATAAATAAAACTAAAGCTTTTACTTTTGTCCACTGAGATCCCTTGTATTTAGACACATAATAAAATCAAATATGTGATCTGAGGTTACCAGGCCAAGATCCTTACCACCCTTACCACTAGGCTAACACTATATTGGTATATGAGAAAATTTTATTAACCAATATAAATTTTTAATTAAATGTTAGAGAGAAGTTATGCAAAATAAAGTTATGGTTGCTTTGGAAGATAATTGAGTGACACTACACTTTAGATATTTCTTTCATAATTTATAACACTTAAAACTTTATGTGATGCAAGGTACAACTCTTACACTATAAGTTAAATATACAATAAATACAACAAGGAAAAATAAGTTCTATTCTTTTATAATTCTTTCAATGTCTTATGTTAGCTATATGTTTTAGGGTATACCATTTTAGGATCTCCAAAAATATTTTATATAAGGTGTATTAAATAATATTAAATAAAATATAATGTAAGCAATTTAAATTTTTTTCTTGTACCTTGTAAAAACAAGACTTTGTAAATAATCTTAGTGTTTTACTCTTGCACCAAGTAAATTTGGCTAGATCTTACTAGGCATTAGGTGAGATTTGAGAAGCCCTCATTTTGTTCCTTCTAAATACAAGTGCCTTTGAAGGCTGAAACATTTTTCCCTTAAATTAAAATATGTTCTATGTTCTATATATGTTGAACTGTAAGGATAAGGAAATTTCAGATCCCACACTCCCTATTAAAAAAATGTTATAAAACATGTATATTAAATAAAATAGAAGGTAGGCACTTTTTTATATGAGCCAAGGAACCTTGTAAAATCAAAACTTTGTATCGAGTAAATTCAGGTAGATCTTCTGAGGTATTAGTTGAGATATAAGAATCTCCTCGTGTAGGCACTTTTTTCAAAAAGAATGGAGGTTGTCTCTATGATGAATTCTCTCATAGAGCCAATCGTTTTGCTGACCACAATCTCCACCATATTGACCAACTATATACTCTTAGAAATGATTCTCCTACCCTCTCTTGGACACAGGCAAAAGTGAAATGGGGGTTTCAAAGACAAGTTGATATTATCATTTACCAACACATAGAGCATGTTCTTTCTAACTTTGTTGTGCATAAGATGCATAATAATATTCCTTGGTATGAAGATTGGTTTTGGCCAGACGGTTCCCCTCTTTGCTCTTTACGTATCTCTAAAGCCCAATCTTGGTTTCATGTGCAAGCTTTTCAATTCTCCACTCTAAATAGATGTTGGAGTTTACATCTTGAGGATCACCAGTGGAAAACTATTTTTCGTCGGATTTGGACTTCCAAAGCTCAACCTAAGCATCGTTTCTTGTTTTGGTCCTTGGTTCATCAAGGTCTTCCCCATTTGTAAAGCGGATGATTCTTTTCAACATGTCTTTTGGGATTGCTCATTCTCTCAATACATTTGGCAATGGTGTAAATCTCTCCAAGTCTTCCTTCCTAATCATTCTCTTAGTTTTCCTCAATGTATCCTTCAAGATGATTGTGTCAAGCGTCACCTTCAAAAAGCCTGGAAAATCCTCCTATTTGAGATTATCTTCTTTATTTGGAAATGTCGTCTAGATGCTTGGTATCAAAACACAAACCACAATGAATTTGACTATGGTATGAAATGCTCTATTGTTGGAAATGTCCAACTTCAATGTCGCGAACTAGGCTTTCTCAATAATATTACCTTTTCCAACTGAATTCTCTTTGAATTAGGTGTCTTGATCTCCTTCTTCAGCTGTCATCCCGGGGGGGGGGAGGNTGTCTTGTTGCAGGTTGACTGGGGGTCAACTTGCAACATTGGGCTCTGTTAAGGTTTTGGATTTAATTTTTCTTCTCCAGCTAGCACATCACCTTAATAACCCCCCGTCCTGGGGGGTGCGATAAGCTTTTGTCTTGTTGCAGGTTGACTGGGGGTCAACTTGCAACATTGGGCTCTGTTAAGGTTTTGGATTTAATTTTTCTTCTCCAGCTAGCACATCACCTTAACAACCCCTCCCCCCATATGAGCCAAGGAACCTTGTAAAATCAAAACTCTGCATCGGAGTAAATTGAGCTAGATCTTCCGAGGTATTAGTTGAGATTTAAGAATCTCCTCGTGTAATCCCTTATAGCTGACCAACAATCAAAATCGTTCAAGATTATTTTGAAACCAGAGATGGACATGCAGATATTCGGATTGTTATTTTGTTTTATTTCAATACTCTACAGGACAATTTTCTTTTCTAACCTGAAGAATGTATTTACGAAACGCTTTCGATTTCAAAATTTGTCTGATGATGGCGGTGCACGGACTAAACTTACAGATTGGTATGGATGGCCATGATAAAGCTGAAAATTTATTTAGCAGGATCAAGTTTCTTCAAAAAACACAAAAGTAGGCAAGAAAAAATCTATTGCTTACGACTTCGATGATGTTATCGAGAACACATTGTATTACGGCTGATGTTTTTGTTACAGGAATATCATGGGAGAGGATTTAGATTCGTTATCTACCAGGTCTCTAGACCGACTCGAAAGAAAGCTAGAAAGTGCAAAACGAAGGATTTTAAATCGCAAGGTTTGAGGATTTTTCTGTTTACAGGTTTTTTTTTCTCAGAATAGTGTTTACCTGTTTAGGGTTTAATAATTAGGTTTCACTTGCAGATTAGACTGTTGTATGAGGAGATCCATTTGTTGGAAGAGGAGGTGAATGCTTTTGTGATTTTACGCATTCTCTTGAAGTTCACAGAAGTAGCTCTAGATTTTGTCTGCCCGTTTCTTTCTTTACACCTAAGACATTGACTGGCTCATTTTGGAACTGACTACAGGTACGAACTAAAAACCTGGAAAACAAAACCCTGAAAGCTCAAGTAAGTATTCCAGTGTTTTCAAGCATAAAACTTTCCAAAATTTTTTGGAACATGATTTTCATCTATGATTTATGCCGTTACAGCTGAGGTGTTATGATTCGACCCAGCAAACAATTGGCTGAACGAAACAATACTGGACCAATGCTTTCAACAGAGAGAGTGAAAAAAAGGTCAATGGGATAATCCAACGGTGAAGTAATATGTAAAGCACACCCCAAATAATCCATTGTATTGAATAATAATTTATCCAGAATGTTTAAGGCCGAAAGAAGAAAAATAATTGCAAGCTGGGAGCCAATCTCTAGAGTTAATTAGTCTGTAATCTATTTAAATGTAAATTTCTGTAAAATCCTTTGTAAGCTACTTTTCTTGCAGCTTAGAAAATTGTAGCAAAGTCTTTTTAATATATTAAAGATGAATTAAGTTTAGAAATGACTTGTATTAGTTTGGAGAGATTATAGCTATTTCCATGGCATGTTTTAATGTAGATTGTTAACATTATTGGTGAGACATCTAATAATAATTTTATCTTAGGTTAATCTAAGCTTGCTAAAGTTAACAGAAAATACACCAAGTTTATAGTCATAGGATTCAAGCACATGAGAGGTATTCTTTGTATTATATAGTTGTTTTTTTTTAATCACTAAAATTTATTGATCAAGGTCCTAAGATTTTGTGTGTCAATGATCTTTCATAGGCATTTATGAATGTGAAGCAGCAAGATATGTTAGCATTTCTCCTTCAAAAGTCATTTTAGATGGAGGCTATGTTGATATTTGTTTTTAAAATATCATCTTTGATGGATGCCTAGCTTTTTAGTGCTAATATACCTCCACTTTTTGGATAGAAGTTGGAACTTCAAAAGTAATTATTAAGCAACCCTTTGCATCAATGCATCCCTTAGGAGAAGTATTTGTTGGGAATTTTAGTTTTCCAATATCATTTACCTTTGATTTTAAAACTCCAAGTTATGGGTTCAATTTTGGTAAGCAATATTGAGCTATATATCTTGGGGTATCCTTCCCCACTATCTCAATTTACCTTTGTTTTTAAAGTTGGTTTTCCTTGGTACCTTGGGTAAGTATGTACTTTCTTTTTTATGTACTCAAAGTTGTTCATTGTGCATAAGACATTATTAAACTATTTTCCTAAGCTATTTGGTTGACAAAAAGTTTAGTAATGAAGTAGTAAAATAAAGCTCAATGTGGTTTGTTTTTTTTTTTTTAATTTTTGTGTAAGGGACATGAACTTAGCCATCATGCCTTATGAATTGGATATAATGATGGTATCATTAAATATTAATGACTAATGTAGGTGATTTATTTAATTGGTTTTTGATGAATTTAATTTATGTCATTGTGTGTTGTATTAGCATGTGAGGGGCTATAATGATTCTACCTTACTTGAAAATGCAAAGTTAGTGAGATATGATGTTGGTATGAGGTCATTGACAATGTGATTAGAGAAATAATTTATTTATTTATTTTTGTGTATTAATTTTTTGAGTATGATGCTACACTTATCCCAAAAGGAATCATAACACATGTTTCAATTACTTTGTAAGTGTTGCACCTATTCTACAAGTGATTGTGGTGAACATGTTTATTTTTATTGTATTTTTTATATTGCATAAAAGTACTAGCAGATAAAATTATATAAAAATTTGCCTTTATTATGGAAACGTTAACTAGTGGTGTAATCTATGAACTATGATTAGTTTGCCACATGAACTATTAATACACTTTGCATGATCTTTGCAAAAAGAGCTCTTATCATTAGTATTGTAATCTCAATAGACTAGTGTTAAGTGTTTAGTGCATTAGGTGATCACAAAGCATTGGCTTCCAGTTACACTTGTAATGGTCATTATAATGTATGGCTAAGTTTAATTGAGACACATGATTATGATGTTCTTGTAGCTATATTCTAATATAATTATCTAATTAATAAGAAGTAAATCCTAAACTAGTCTTGGGCAATGAGTGTTCTTAGATATGCATGCCAACTACTAGGTTACCATGCAATATCATCATTGGGCATGCTAAGTTATTTGCCATTGGGATTACTAAATTGTTATGTATTACTTGTTGAAGTTAGATTATGCTCAATTATGTAATGAAATGTAAATATTATGCTATGAAAACAATAAAGAATAGTAGGAAGATAAATGCTGAAAATAATGAAATTTATGCTAAGTTTAAAGTGTTGCAATGAATAGATACTCATCTTCATCCATCTTCATCTTTATTGCCATCATCAATGTGTCTAGATACTCAAATAAAGACATTAGACAATGGATTGGGAGGCATCACATCTACAACATAGTAGTATATGCTAAGATGTCATTGCTATGATATCACATTAGTAATTTATTGGTTATGATAAACATTCACAACTAATCAATAAAAACATTTTATTGTTTATCATAAAATTTTGTGGGAGTGACAAATTAACATTGACTAACTAATTAACTAACATTATAACAAGGTAAGCACCACATTGCTAAAACTTATTGGAGTGGTATCTGCATTATAAAATCCAAATAAATATAGAATGACATACAAAATCAACAAAACTTTCAAATTTTCTATAATTACTAGCATTGAATCATTTCAAGTAGTAATGTTTCTTTAACTAGCTACTTTTCATTCATGTCAAACTTATATTTATGGATTCCCAATAGTCAAAGCAAGCTTAGATAGGTCAAGTATGAGTAAGACTTCCCATGAACAGGGCAAGTTTAGAATCCTCTTGCTTGCATTGATGTACTAGGCAGCAAAGGGGATTTGCTCTATTTCGAGCATTATTACCTAGTTCTTATGTTGCTAGTTGTTCTTGTAGAAATGTTCTTTATACCTCTACAAGGATACCTCCATAAACTAAGTGTGAGAATACTTAGTGCATGGGTGTAAATGATCTTTGGACTAATATAACTCACCATATATCAATGATTATGAAATAAAGGGACATGAATCCTCCAATTAAATATAGAATTAACCTAGTGATAAACCTTGTTTTTGGTGAACTACAATATTGTATTTATAATGTTGTAGCTCTACCTATGTCATCGTTGATACGATGTATTGGAAGTTGTGCAGCCCTATAAATATCGACACTTAGTTGCATCACTGAAACAACTTACATTACACTCTTAGGGATGCTTTTGTAGTTTGTTTTCATAGTTTATACTTAGCAATAGAATGAATCCCCATAGTGTGGTGTTGAATAGGCAAAAAAAATCTTTATTCAAGTGGATTGTACTTTGGCATAGTTCATGAAGGGCAATAAAGATCGAGATTCTTTTCCCCCATTGTAGCATCCGCTTAGTTTATTTGTTTTCTACTTAGCTTTTTCTTTACTTAGTCTAATTTTCATTTCCTTAATATGCTTACTTTATCATGATTCTTTATATTTTTCAAAGCACTTTACTTTTTCACATTCATTAGTGAGGTGGAATGAGTATGATTGGTTTCAAGTGTATAAGTCTAACTGTTTGGTAATCCCAATAGTGTTATTGCCTGGTTTGCCTAGTAGCATAACACTTGGTAACCCAATGATGGTTACATGAACCCAAGATGTGCACGACAAGCCAAGAATGGTTGCTCATTACCATAGGATAGAATATATTTCTATTTATGTTATCATTTAAATTTAGATTTTACTCTCATCTCTCATTATGTTTGTACTTAGTAGCCAAATGAGCCCATAACATCAAGATATCATATGCCTCACTTAGAGTTAAACCATACACTTGCATTCAACTAACTTGAAGTGGAAGACAATGATCATGAATTGATTATCAACTTCTAGCATACTTATATTGTCTATTCATGAATTATGATCTAGTCATGCATGTGCACTCATGACTTATATGGTGGAGTGTTGGGATATCCTACTTCTCATCATTGGTGTTGTTGATGGGGATGCACCCAATGTTTGCTAAGTAGTTGAGCTTATAGAGTTATATCAAGAATCAAAAAGTTTACCCTGCACATTTTTAATCAATCTTTTAATACACACACACACATCAAAGAGTGTCAAACATATAACATGGCTTCAACATTTAAGGAAAAGTCACTACTTGCCAAAGAAACACAAAGGAGCCATGAAAAAAGACATGAAGAAGAAGATTGAAGTGCATCCATGTAAACTAGAATTTCATATGCTCATCGAGATTCATGTTATCCAAACTTCACATTTATCTTCTATCAAGATAAATAGTTGAGGTGGAGAGATTTGCAGGGAAATGTAGTTTTACCTCCTAAATGTTCAACACCATCAATGCTGCAGGTAGCCTTGATGAGGCTGAATCTTGGCCATGCATAAGAAGGATATCATGTTACTAAACATATGAATAGGCCATTACAACCTATGAAAGTGCAAGTAAGAAGGGATGTTGCCATGGAGGCAAGACATGAGAACAATAAATGAAAGAAAGTAATCCACAATATTATCTTGAAGAAATCAATGATGACAAATTCATAATGGAAAAGCTCCATCAAAACCATGAATCCCATTTACAAAAAACTATCGTTCATCTAGAGAAACATGTCAAAATATGATTTCATTTGGCCCTTGTGGAAACACCTAGGAGAGATGTAGGAGACTCTAGACATAGGCAAAGCTCAAGGCCTAGAGCTTTCATAGAACCACAAGAGAATGAATCATGAAGTCACAAAATGAGCACTAGTTGGTACTGTTCTCCAACTACTTCCTCTTCTTTCTCACAATCATTAGTAGAATCCAACAAGAGGAAACGAATGCCTAGGAACTTTGACAAAATAAGATGTAGGGATCATAAGAGACATGAATATCGAAGAAGGTATCATGACAAAGAAGAAGATGATTATAAAAAAAAAGAGAAAAAATTAGGCTTGGGCCATGGATTTTCACAAAGAAAACAACTAAGGCATATGATTGATGGGTTAAGGAATAAGACTAGAGAAACCTTTGGGGTATATTCCCAAGGAAGATTATCAAATATGTGAGCCCATCGAATTCAAAGACTAATAGAATAGGTGGTTAAAGAAGAGGGAGAATTGAGGAAAATGGAAGCTGAGGAATACAACTAAGATCCTACAATAAAGAAAAGAGATGTTAGAATGTGCAATAGACAAGAAAATGAAACTTTAGAGGATTTCATTCAAAAGAAGACTTTACTAATTTAGAAATTAGTGAATGACATTGTAGCAAAGGTATAGAAAATGTAGAACACAATGGATGAGAAATTTGCTATTGTCCTTGAGATAGTGGAAGAGAAGACTAAACAAATGCTAAACAAGAACAAAGAAAATAAGAAAAGAAGAGATAATGGATGGAAGAATTACAAACATAAAAGAAAAGTTTTTGTAGTTAAGGCATTTACAAAATCTAGTTTAAAAGATGAAGAATCATGAAAAGTATACCTATATGAACATCCTAAGGGATGTTATCCTATGATGTCCCACTTGCAAGAGTTTGGGGCATATGCAATTAACCCAAGATTTGTCAAGAAGCAGATGCCAAAATGATTACCTTACCCATAGGGTAATCTTAGACAACCCTTTCAACCGTCATACTATCCAAGTGGAGCCTATCCTTAGCCACAAGAGCAATACCTATAGCAGTGGCAACAACCGCAAGCATGAAGAATTCCACCACCAAGGCAATAATATCCATATTGGCAACTTGATCCTTAAGGATATTATGTTCAACATCTAATCTCTCTGGGAAATGCTTTAGTTGAGACTTCCTCTCATTATTATCCACTAGAGTATTATAGGCCAAATACTTTGTGAATGAATCCTAATTCTTATGCACATCAACCAATAGCTAGTTCATTAGTTCCAAGTCCTAACTCTCTACAACTAGTACTACCATCAATTATGCAAGGAGAACTACCAACACAACTACAATAAAAAAATGCTACCAGGGTAGTACATACATAAGAGGATGTGATACGTAAGGAACCTAGATTCATGAAACATTAATTTCTTAGAAAAAATCTAGAAAAGGTTCAAAAGATGGGAACTTCACCCACATTAACCCCATCCACACATACTCCTCAAGGGAATACCAAGCTTTCACATCCTATAGATCCAAATTTGATCATAGTCATGCTCACTCAAACTATCACACATTGGATCAAGGTAGGAGCACTCCCTAAGAAGAGAATAGATTTGAGAAGTCCCTTAGTATATCTCCAAATATTAATGCATAAACCATGTAAAGCTCTATTAGATTTTGGGGCAGGAGTAAACCTTATTTCACAAGATATGTACAAAGCCTAGAATCTTCCTCCACTAAAGAAGAGCAACATCCGATTAGATTTTATAGACTAGTCAATCACTATTCCACTAGGATAGGTGGATAATGTCATTACCACCATAATTGGCTAATCTTAACTTGCTGACTTCTTAGTAATACATGTGGGGAAAAATAAGGGATAATTTCCTATAACTATGGAAAGAGCATGGCTTAGCACTATGGATGCCAAGCTAGGAATTAGAGGCTTAACCTTGGAAATTTCCAAGGAAGGTGAGGCTAGAAGCATACAAAGACATAGGGTTCCATGTGTGCACATAGCGGTAATGGGTACCATTGCTTGCGGGAAATATGGACCATCAAACAAGAAAATAATACAACATGTAATCAATGTATAGAAGATATGTGTCTACAACAATGCTTGTATGCAGTAGCCACCAAACAAGAAGGCATCTAGTGGTTGATTATTGAAAAAGAGATAGAGTCCAAATTATACATGGAACCATCTAATCAAATTATAAGTTCCTATGTCAAAGAAGCTAATGAGTTAGAGCATTTAAGGAAGAAACACTTCTATGTATACTCACATCAAGAAGAAGACATCAAGTGGGGATAGCTAGAAATACCAGATTAGTTTGAACCAAAACCTTTAGAGTTGAAAGGCCCACTAGAAGTACTAGAATATGCTTTTCTAAATAATAAGAAACTAGTAATTATTAATTCTAATATTGATAAAGAGCAGTGGAGAAGATTATTGGAAGTGGTGAATAAATGGTTGACAACATTTGCATGGTCCTATGATGAAATAATAGGCATTGACCCATGCATATGCCAAAATTAAATTTATACAAATCTGGTTGTCAAACCATGCCACCAATCTGAAAGAAGATTGAATACTAAACTTAAAGAAGTGGTAAAATAAGAATTAGAGAAACTATTAAAAGCATGATTCATCTATCCAATAGCAGATATTGAATGGATTAGTTGCTTAGTCATTGTCCCAAAGAAAAGTGGCAAGTGGAGGGTTTGCATTGACTTTCAGTTATTAAATTCAGCAACATTCAAGGATCATTTTCCTCTACCATTTTTTGGCCAAGTCTTCAATACCATAGAAGGAAACTAGTACTACAATTTCCTCAATGGGTACAACAGGTATAATTAAATCTGCATTGCACTAGAAGATTAAGAGAAGACCACATTTACTAGTCCATGGATGATATTTGCCTACAAGTAGATACCTTTTGGCTTGTGTAATGCTCCCACTACTTTCCAAAAACTAGTAGATTGGTGATGGAGTAGAGATATTCATGGCTAATTTTTTCACCTATGAGCTAGACTTTAAACAAGCATTGGACCAACTAGAACAAGTTTTGAAAAAGATGTGTTGAAACTACTGTAAAGCTCAATTGGCAAAAGAGCCATCTAATGGTTCGAGATGGTATTGTTTTAGGACATAGAGTATTTCAACAAGAGATAGAGGTAGATCTAGATAAAATAAGAGTTATTTAAAGTATCACCTAGAGGCCACAAACTAATAAGGATGTTAGATTATTTCTTAGCCTATACGATATTATAGAAGATTTAGTAAAAAAATTTCAAAGGTAGTAAAGCTGTTAGTGGAACTAACAAACAAAGATGCACCATTCCAGTGGAAAAAATAGTGCGATAACGAATTTGAGACATTATAGTAGAAGTTGATTACAACACCAATCCTTCAAGCTCTAGATTGGTGCAAACCTTTCCACATTATGACAAATTCTTCAAACTAGACACTAGGTGTAGCACTTAGCTCGATGATAAAAAAAGACCATATCACATACACTATGCTAGTCAAAGCATCATTAGAGCACAACTCAACTACACCATTACAGAAAAGGAGCTTATGGCCATGGTGTATGCACTTGAGAAATTTAGACATTATGTGCTCGAGTATCCTAGTTATGTCCACATAGATCATAGTGCCATTAGGTTTTTGATGAATAAGCTAGCGGTTAGTCCAAGGGTGATACAATGGCTCATGATACTAAAGGAGTTTAACATCACAATGATAGACAAGAAAGACACTAAAATTATTATAATAGATCATTTGTCAAGACTAAAATGGGAACCATAGGAATAATATGAACCATTATTAGATCAATTTCCCAATGAAAATTTGTTTACAAAGATAACAATGGTTATCAACTCAATAGAGAAGTCATGGATTACTAACTAAATGACTTATCTTACTACATAAGAACTTCATGTTGAGTGGAATAAGAAACAAAAGGAGTAGTTCCTCCAAAAATTTAAATGATATATGGGAATTAATGGAAATATTTACAAGATCTATATTGATGGAATAGTTAGATGGTGTGTTCTAGAAGAGAACCAGTAAAGAATCTTGTAAGATGTGCTTGAGGAACCATGTGTTGGTCACTATGTAGTACATAGAATAGCATTGAAGTTGATGATGGTTGGCTACTTTTGGCCTACCATATTCAATTACACATACGAATTCACTTAGTCTTGTGAAAGATGTCAATGCAATGGAGTAATAACAAGAAGAAATAAAGGACCACAACAATGGATCCAATCATTAGAGTCATTTGACATCTAGGGAATTGATTTAATGGGAAATCATATATTATAGTGATAGTTGATTATTGTACAAAATAGGTAGAAGTAGCTATAATCAAATATTTCATAGCTAAAATAGCTACTAAATTCTTTCAACAACACATAGTGAATATGTTCTAAGTATCACATATGCTCATATCCAACAATGGAACACATTTCACAAGAGCTACATTCAAAAAGCTAATGCAACAACTTGGGGTAAACCACAAACTAACTATAGCATACCATTCCCAAGAAAATGGTTAAGCAGAAGTGACTAACTGAGAATCACTAGAATATTAACCAAAATAGTTAGTTAATTTCGAAAGGATTAGAGCACTAAGTTGAATGATGCTCTATGGGCATATAGATCCACATCAAAAATTCATGTAGGATACTTGCCTTATGAGCTAGTTTATGAAAAACTTCCCACACTACCAATCTAGGTGAAGCTACAAACCTTAGCTACCAATAGAGAACTTGACTTGGATCTAAACTTAAATCAAAAAGAACAAGTCATGAACCTTAACTTGTTAGAGAAAAATAGACTTGTAGATTTAATAAGTAATGAGATACATAAGAAATACTCCAAATGTAAGCATGACTCAATAATATGACAAGTGTCAATATAGCTAGATGATAACATCCTCTATTACAACCCTAGTCATATGCCACAAAAGGCTAAGTTCCAAATTTCATGGGAAGGACCCTATATCATCCATTCAACATACCTATTTGGTTCCATACAGATCTACCGCCCAACCAGCCCTCATAAACTTATCCTGGTTAATATTCATAAGTCAAATCATTCTACGAACCTCCTAATTCCTCTAGGGATTCTACCTTGTCCACCAAACCATCTTCAACTTATTCCATCTTCTGGTTAACTGTCTTTAATAATACTTGTGGGGGTGTCCTGTGTGATACTTAGGCATTGAACTGTTCTTTTTCTTTTCTTAATACTTTTTCACATTCTTGATATATTTTCTATTCTTTTATATTTTTCTCATTTCTTAGTCATTTTATATTCTTTAATATCTTTCAAATTCTTTCTTTATTTTTCCCTTTTTATCATTTTTCTATGATTTTTGATCATTTCTCTTGTACATATTTTTCTTAATTTTCTAGTAAAGTGCAAATGAATAAAGCAAGATGTAATCTTAATAATGTGAAAGTTAACCTATGTTATCAAATCATGGAAGGATTGATTCTATATATAGTGAGACCAGATCACCTATCCACTTATTTTCAATAATAAGAGGTTCTCATCATTTTCATAATGATATTATTTTCCTAATAAAACTAAAATAAATTTGTGATCATTATGCCTAGATAGAAAAGTGAAAAACTAAGTGGAAATGAAAAGGGTATGACATCAAGGGGATTTGTGGATTCTCTTGTACTACTACTATAAGTTTTACCTTGTTGTTGAGATTGTATTATTTTCTTGAGTTCTAACAAAAATTGGAAGTATGAGTACAATCAGTGCTACCTTACCATATCATTGGAAAGACATGTTACCCTTGCCTGAAGGTAGTCCTCTAATAAAATTGATACAATAAAAATATAATAAATGCATAGAATAAAATTTTTGGGTGTTTCAATAGAAAGATATGTTATCCATACTTGAAGGTAGGTGGCTTCTCAAAAATCTCAAAAGTCTCAAAAATAGTGTGCTATTAATAAACTCCTTCTTTGAGCTATAGTGCCAAATAATAATGCGTCTTGCAATAGTGATAGTCTTATGGTTACTAGTTTTGGGAGGATACAATGTAATGTCATTGGTAAGTGGTATGAACTTCATCTGAATCTTGGATGGAAAAGCTAATGATCACTTTAAGTATATATAATACATAAGAATTCATTATGCCTATGTTAAGACACCTTATGTCCCAATTTCTACAATCCTTTCCAATCCTATTCCACCTCATTAATATATATAATTATCATTCAATGGTTTTATATAATATAGTGTTATTTTTCCATTTTAGTGATACTAACATGTGTGTTTTGAAATGTAGTTATGTTCTACATTCAATTCCTTAAGTGCCTATGAACACTTATAGGTGTGATTATTCAAGGGCACTAAGGGCTAAAGCCTACTTTGGGGAGGAACTACTTGTATAACTTTTATACCTCATACTTGACAACCAATTCCACATCATCTTGTTCCTCTAAGATACTTTAACGATCAATGGTTACTTTCCTAAGTTCTCATGTTTGATCATACTTTTGGCAATTCTCACAACCATCTTTTATACATCTAATTGATCTTTGCCAAAGATCCCTTTTTTATGACATTTGACCACCAAATTAGCATAATTTAAACATCATCTATGATCAAAGATCCTTTAGACAACTTTTACATCTTCCAAACCATCCATTTGACTTAATGTTTTTATCAAAAATTGCTAAAATAAAAATGTTTTGGCCATGACATCATAGATATAATGTATCAAGCCCTATGATGCCACAACTACAATGTCATATCTATGATTTCACACTAACAAAAATCTATATATATACACCTAAGGAGTTAGAAAATTTTTAATTTTCACATTTCAAAGCAAGGGGAGTTCATGTTAATTTTCTGAGCCTTTGATGCCCAAACTTCCAAGATCCATAACTTCCTCATTGTAGGTCTAATTTGCATGATTTTTAAATCCTCTTGATCATGGAGTGACCAACTTAGTTGTGGGGGAGAGTATTGCATGTAAAAGAGCCAAATTGAGCCCAATTTTTCTAATGCTAGAAGAGAATATCAAGGGTAAGAATAGAGAACAAGTAAGAATATTTTAATCAAATAATTAAATAAAAGATAATGACCCTAATTGATTATCCTAGCTAATCATCCAATAATAGAATAAAAAAGAAATGATAATTGTGAGAAGTCTTAATAATTAAAAGAACAAGTAAAACAAGGGTTACTTTTTGAATTTTTCTAACTCTACAATCATCATAAGAGCCATAGGTAATAATAAGAACAAAAGTTAAAAAAACTAAGGATTTGAGTAAGAAATATGAACTACTAGAGAACCATTTAAATCCTTGCATAAGCTTAAAGAAAATATTTCATGATTATAAATGGCTTCCAAAAGACCCATAGCATAAGAACCCTCACAACATGGAAGTAAAAGACTAAGGGATTAAGGTAGAGGACGAATTGGAGAACAAACACTATAGGCAAAGCAAGAAGCCCAATCCTTTAGCATTTACCAACAAACTCTTACCATAGAAAAATTTGCATAGGTCAAGGTTGAAGCACCACCAACTCCTGAGCAACGACAATGTCTCATGCTATTAGTAGAATGCCTTCAAACTATCAAAGAGAGGTCCATTATGTCCATAGTAATTATGAAGGTAAATTATGGACCATTCATGGAGTTTTGTTCAAATGTATCAGAAACCAATTCAATGCCTCTCATATATGGCCAACTCTATCAAGCAATGGTGAATGGTACCTAGGAGAAGTATACCAATTTTGAATAAATAAATAACATGATTCTCCTATTAAAGTTAAAGGAGTCTTAGTACTATACTTAGTTGAAGTCATCGTAAAAGCACTCAGTATTCTAAATATTGGAGCAAATGTATCATAAATATCCACAAGATTTGACACCAATGCAAAGAAGTTATGGCTACAGAGAGCATATCAAAAAGAGGACAAGGGATACAGTAAATTAATGACTAAAGAAATGATTTAATTTAAGATCGGAACTTACCACTTGTTCCCTACTAAAAGACTTAATAGGATTTCCACCTATGCTACTAAAGAAAGTGTAATCTTTATGGGGAAATTCAATGCTAACATAGCACATCTAATGCTTCTAGAAATATAGAGAAAGTTTGAAGAAAAGAAAGTAGGAAAACTCACATTTCCATTCCCTTACCTCATTAGAAAGTTGTGTAAGTAAGAAATAATTTTGGGCTACAAAAATGATGTTCTAAGGAAAGCCCAAAATGCATCCTATGCCGAGATGTTTAAACCAGTGGCACCAAAGAAGAATCAACTAGAGAAGCTTACAGGCATTAAGGGAGTAGTAGGATCCATGCTAGTAGGTAACATTTGAGCATTTGGACAACAAGAACAAGTAGGACCTAGTGGGCCAACACCTACTAGTGACAAACCTTGACAGAGTGCTCCACCTACACAACAAGACTACAGACCTTCCATGAGCCACTTGTAGCAAGTCATAAAAATAATCAATTAGGGAATAAGAAAATTTTCTACTTTGTACCAAGTTAGGGATAACTCCATAAGGCCTATTATATCAATAGGACTTGCTAGTGGATAGGTATCTCTACAGGTAGGAGAGGATGATGATTGGGCAAAATAGATCTCTAGGAACACTACATCTTTTCATGTAATGCTAGAAACTAGAGAGGAGCCACAGTGGTGTTAATGTAATACCAAGATTCAGTAGGAGTAGTAGAGGTCATCACTCATCACATCAAGGAATTCTTTAAAATTTTCATTGTGCCACCAGTGAATATTGTAGAAATTAGAGATGTGCAAATGCTAGCCAAAACATTTATAACTCTAGTAGAACACAAAGATGTCCTCGATTAACTATTATAGATAGGATAAGTTATGAAAACATCTTTGATATCCCTAGCGATATCACTATAGTTCAGCCCAATCTAATTGCAATAAAGGAGAAGTTGGTCATGATGGAAATAAGGGCAAAGCATGTAGAAAATGAAGTGTAGAGGTTGCAAGCTGAGTTAGTGGCTTGAAAGAAGAAAAGAGAGACCTTGTCTAGTATATAGCCTTAGATTTGCTAGATTCCTTTACAAGAAAACAAGTGAGTTAGCTTATAACAAGAAATAATCAAGTTGAGATGTGAAGGAGAAGGCTATATTGAACACGTTAGTGGTAGGAGTGCAAAAATATGTACATGCAAAATTCATAACTACTATAGAAGAAGGAAATAAGAAATTTGTTGCCGATAATACAAGGTTGAAAAATATTAAAAAGAAAAAAAATGTTCTTGAGAAAAGCATTTATCAACTGTAAGAAAAATTCATCAAAGTTAATCAAGACATGAAGAAGTTGACTAGAGAAAATTGAATATTATCAATGGAAGAAGTTTATGCTATTACAAAATAGTTAACAATTGTTATAAGCGCATGGACAAACAAGGTCAAGAAGCACTAAAGGTTCAATGAAAACTTCAGAGATCAAGTGAAAATGTACAAGTAGATTAATAAAAAGGAAATCCAGATGGCCAAGGCTAAGATTAATTTAATTACAACAAAGATACCTGATTGGAAGCTAATTCTAGATAGCTTGGCCCATGTCCACCAAGTTGAAGTGAAGAATGAGGACCTATAGATAGGAGATCTCAGTGAGTACATGGAATTAGCAAACCTTTGATATGCTAATCTAGTCATGTTAATAGTAGGTGGATTGAGAAATGAGCTAGAACAACAAGTAGTGAAATTTTATGTCATGTATGAGAAGGAGTTTGTAGAATGTAAGGAAACACAACAAAAATTACATATCACAAACTCTAAACTAGAAATTGTAAAAGCCAGAAACTAAGGTTAAAAAGGATGTAGAAGCAAACCTAGCTCGTGAAATGACTGATTATTAGAAATTGCGAAAGGTGGCTAGGGTAGAAGAAAGGAGGTAGTTTGCAACCTAGTATTTTAAAGTGAATAAGATGTTTTCATAGCTACCATGCCCATGGAAAGTATTGATGCCATAAATCATTACAGAATTTTCATGGATGGTACATGATCCCAAATTAGAGAAAGAGAAACTTTTGGCACTCCTCAACCGATACCAATTTTAGAAGCTTAATGACAAAGGGAAGAAGTTGATGGAAGAACCACCATCGACAAGAAATTGAAGACTACATTGAGCTCTTGCATTTCATTTTGTTTTTTTTATCTTGTTATTGTCAATTGTGTTCATCATGCTATGCATGAAAACTTTGTAAAAAACCCACTTGAACCATAATGTAGCATTCAGAGTCATGTATATAGGTAGTCATGTTAAGTTTGACTATGTCTTTTAATTTTGTAAGGAACTCTATCCTTCTAGTTAGTTGTGGGGATATGATAAACCTTATTTTTGGTGAACCATGATATTGCAGCTCTACCTACATCATTGTTGATATGATGTATTGGGAGCTGTATGGCCCTATAAATACCAACATTTGATTGCATCAGTGAAACAACTTACATTACAGCCTTAGGGAAACTCTTGTAGTTTTTTTTCTTATCTATTTTCTTTACTTAGTTTAATGTTCATTTCCTTAATATGCTTACTTTAGTATAGTTCTTTATATTTTTCAAAGCACTTTACTTTTCTACATTCATTAGTGAAGTAGAATAAGTACAATTGTTTTTGAGCATATAAGTGTAATCATTTGGTAATTCCAGCAGTGTTATTACTTGGTTCACCTAGTAGCATAATACTTGGTAACCTAGTGATGGTTACATGTGCCCAAGACATGCACATCAAGCCAAGAATGACTGCTCATAGCCATACGATAGAATAGATTTTCATTTTTATTATCATTTAGATTTAGATTTAGATTTTACTCTCATCTCTCATTATGTTTACACTTAGTAGAAAAATGGGCCCACAACATGAAGATATCATATGTCTCACTTAGAGTTAAACCATACACTTGTACTTCACTAACTTGAAGTGAGAAGACAATGATCATGAACCAGTTATCAACTTCTAGCATACTTACATTATCCATCCACAGATTATGATTTGGTTTTGTGTGTGCACTCGTGACTTATATGGTGGAATGTTGGGATACCCTACCACTCATCACCTATTGCATACAAAATATGAATGGAAGTAGAACAATGAAAAAGTATGATTTCAATTTTAAAAATGACAAAGCATAAATCATTGGAAAAATGACTAAGTATAAACTACTAGAAAATAAACCAAGTGTGGAATAAAGTATAAGAAACAAAAAAAAGGTAAGTATTAAAGCTTATGCAATAGGTTGTAGAATGTTAAAATATTAATATAATTATTTAGAGAGAATGATTTTGAATTCCTTCTTGAAAAATACAATTTTTGTATTGTAAAAATGGCTCAGTATAAAATGCTGAAAATTTGACTAAGTATGGAAAGAAATATAAAAGATGGAATAAATTATAAATATAGAATGCAAATATATGGACATAAAATAATGAGAATGAGATGCTATGATATGGAGAAAAGGTTCCAAATCATTTCCCAAATAATAAAACATTTTTTTGATGAATTACCAAGTGTTCATTGCCTATGGAGGGCCAAACTACAAATGGTGGGAGAAAAACTTAGGTATGATAAAATTAACAAAAGAAGCTTGAATCTTCAACAAATATGGATTTGAAAAATGGAATTTAACCTTTAGAGGAAATATGGATTTGAAAAATGGAATGGAAGCTATAGGCATAAGCTGGAGTCAATTCCAGGCTAAAATGAGGCTATTTTAAGCAAGCATCTCAACATTGATTGTGGAGTTAAGAAAATTCTAACTCTAGAATATGCTATAGGAACCTAAAAATTATATCTCTAGAATTGATGATGAAGGTGTAAAAGATGGAAATGGATTAAGCAAGTGCTATAATGGTGGCATGTGCTTGTGCTCTTAATCTCTTGAAATCTAACAAGTACTCTCAAACCTGAAGAAATTAGCCAGAGTTTTATGTTTTGAACTCATATTTATAAACTTGGAGTTGCCAAATTTAACTTAGGGCTAGTAAAATTAAACTTAGAGTTAAGTGTAACTAATTGTCAAGTTCAAAAAATTAGCAAGTCTAGTCTTTGACTTTAGTGAACATAGAAACCTATGAATGTGATGCTAACATTGATGTAGCATTAGCGTTCGCATCCCCAACACTTAGGAAAATTTTTGCAAACTTATCAAAGTGTAAATTTTTTTTTGAAGCTCCATTTGACCTCTAAACTAATGCCAAAAGATGCTAAGGAAGTTGGGAGATGAGGAGATGATGTCTGATGCTGAGTTAGATTATGTTACATGGAAGTTAGTAGCATTAAGAATGCTAACATTGATGCTAATGTTGACACAATATCAACATCAACCATAATTTGGAAAAATTTTAAAATTTCATCAAAGTCACTATTTTGAACTATGGGGGCCTCAGTTTACCTTTGAGTTGATGTTGAAAGCTACCAAAATGATGATGAGAGGTCTATGAAGCTAAGAGAAGATGTCAAGTGTTCATGATGGATGGTGCTAATGTCAAAAGTGATTATGCTGATGCAAAATCAACACTAGTCATTACACTTGGAAAAATATTTGAAAATTTTCCAAGTTTCATTGCATGACTTATGAGATGCATAGATTGCTACCAAAATGAGTAAGGATGATGTCAAGGTAATGTTGAGAAACATAAGAAGCCTAGAAATGGGCTGAAATGTCAAACAAGAAGGTCAACAATGTCATTTTACAAGTTCTAAAGGTTTCCAAGCTCATACTTGATAAAATTTTGAAATGCTTCACCTAAACTTAGATTTTGGAATTCCTAAGGATCCCATTAAATCTTGGATTATCATTGAAGATTACTGACGCAAAGATGAGGGATCTTAGATGTTGGCAAGTGTAGGTTAGGATTAATGATGGGCACCTTGTTAGCATTGATACTAATGTTGACATTTATGTAGTGTGAGTGTTAACCATGAGTTAGAAAGATTTTCATAATTTTTCCTGCCAAAAGTTGTAACTCTAGATAGATCAAAACTAACCTCAAAATGAGTCAAAATGGTAATTTTGAAGTGTTGAGAAGCTTGAAAACTTGCGAAGTATAATGAAATTGGTATATGAGATGAATCAAATGTGCTAAGATGAGCTCTAACCTTGCTAGTATCCCATACTTCGCCAAAAATGTCAATTTTCCAGGTTTTAGAAAACTTCCAAAAGTGGCAATTTTAGAAGCTTGGATTGCTGAAACTATTGCTAATGAGTTGTCCTAGTCTTGGGAAGTCATTACACATGTGATAATGTAGTTCTGGTGAGACTTAAGGATCCCAAAAATGGTGATCCTAATAGTGATTCTAATATTGATGCTAATGTAATGTTAGCATTAACAACACAGAAAAATTTTGAAATTTTTCTAGGATTTTTCCAAAGTTACTAAAATTGATGTTGAAAAGTTGGGATATGAACCTAAATGATCCCCAAATATCTTTGATGCTAGAAATTTATCTTGCAAGGTTATTTTTTAAAGGAATTTTGTTATGCAGTGTTGAAGGAAGCTGAATTCAACATCCTATTGCTTACAACACTTGGAAGAATTTTAATTCTAGAGTGTTTTTGGGGTTATGGAAAATTGAGTTCATAAGCTAGTTTATGAATCCAAATGGTCCATGAAGGCCCCTAAGATTGAGAATGCACCTTGTAGTATTGTGTTTTGGAAATTCGATGCTCAAATCCTCATGAAACAACATCAAAATCACACTTTGTTTTGATTTGATGCAAACTAAAAAAGTGAGTACAACATTGCCCCTTCTTGATGGATGCTGCTAAGGTGTTGAAGGATGATCCATTAAGAAGAGAAAATGATGAATTAGTAATATAATTGAAGAAAAGCAAATGAAATGAAGTAGAAGAAGGGCAGAAATTTTAATATCATTAATACACTAGTCATGAGAATGGTGCTTTGCCATAAAAGGGGGACATGGCTAAAACCTATATTCAAGATGACTAAAAGGATGTCATTTATGATATTCACATCCTATCAAACTCGTGCTCTCAATACATCCTAATTGAAATGGAATAAGTCACTCCATCCTCATTGAATATGTTGATGAGAGGAAAGGGAATGAGATAGAAAAGAGAGTAGGAGGAGGAGAAGAGATGAGAAATAGACTTGCAAAATTAAGAAAATAATAAAATTGGAAAAGGAAATAAGGAACATCCCTTATACATCAAGATGAGGTGCTATGCCACAAAAGGTAGCATGGATAGGTTCCACACTCTAACCATTATTGATGCTTGATAGATTGATTTCCTTCTTGTTCAACTCAAACATAAGACATCGTCATATGGATTTAAAATGCCAAAACAATTATTGCTCACAAAATGAGGTAGATCATTGATAAATATCCTCACCATTATGTGATATAGAAGAAAGTAAAATAAGATAAGATTAGATTTGAGGGGATAGATAAAATAATATGAAAGAAATTTGTAATAAAATGTAGATGAGATGAGAAATGAGTTAGAGAAAACATGATAATGCTCTCTCTCTATCTCTCTTCCTCTCTACTTTTCTTATGATGAAGGGACCATTCTCAAGATGAAGTTGGACATGGGTGTTACTTGGTGACAAATGATGTTGTTATAGATGAAGTTGGTAATAGATAAAGTGCTTAGAATGAGATCATTTAGGTTGATAATGACTTGAGGATAAGCAGGATGGTGATACTTAGGCTACAAATTGATTAAGGGATAAATTTCTTATAAATATTGGAAACAATGTTGAATAATGATGAAGGAAAAGAGGAAGGATAGACAGAAAATTACAGGGACTAAAGAGGTGATGCTTGTGGTAAAGGGATAAAGAAAGAATGATGGGATATTTGTTTTTGATATGTTTGATGTTTTTGTGAGATGATGTAGTTGTGTTTGTATGAATGTTTTAAAGATTAAGCACTATGATATAGGGGACTTTGTTTATGAATTTTTTGTTTTATGTGTTTATAATTTTCTATGTTTATGGGATTTTTAAGTTTTTTTGATAGCTAAAATATAGGATGAAATAAAATAAGATTGCAGATGAAATAATGTTCAAAAAGTTAAAGTTGATAATAAATTTGTAAAATGTAAGATGAAATAATGTAAAGCAAATTAAATGAGAAAACATAGCTAATTAAGCTAAAGCTAGAAGATGAATTTTGGTGAGATTTAGGGGTTCTAGCAATGGTGATCTTGGCATAGATGCCATAGTGTCAATGTCAGCAACACTTAGAAAAATTTTAGATTTTTTGGGGGTTTTCTAGAGTTACAAAAATTAATGTCAAAAAGTTGGGATATGACCCCAAACAGTCCACAAAGGCCTACAAAGGCTATAAATGTCTTTCACAAGGCTATTTTTTGAGGCATTTTATGTTGTAGTGTTGAAGGAAGATTAATTTGACATCTCATCACCTCCAAAACTTAGAAAAATTTTGATTTTGGAGTTTTCTAAGAATCATGGAAAATTAATTCCATAAGCTAAAATCCACATGGTCCTTGAAGATTCTTAGGAGTTGAGAACATATCTTATGATGATGTATTTGATGGATTTAATGATCAAATCCTCATGGAACAATGTCAAGAAGTGAACCAAAAAAGTAAATACAATACTTGTGAGAGATGTCTCAGGATAGAGGTTCTCCTAGGCTCTTTCCATGGTTTAGGGACCATGGAACACTCTGAGGTTTCCTTGAGTGATACTCAAGTGTTAGAAAATCCATCTTGGCTTGGTAGTACCAAGCCAGCAGTAGGACTTCCTCCTATTTCATCCCTTTCTAAGTGCTCTTCACCCCTTCCACTGATGATGTCTATAGGGTTTCTTGTATACTTGTTTGCAAAGTCATCATTTGAAGTTTAGTGGTTCTCCTTGAGGTCCATTCTCTCTTATTAAGAAGCTGTTATGCCATTTTGTCCCTTCTAAGGGCTTCTTGTTGTTTAGAGACATATTCCCTAGGTCTTCTACCTTAGATCCATTGGATCTAAGTGAATTCCTTGGGGTGCTGGACAATGTTAGGACAATGTTGTTATAGGTGGTATTGGTCTTCACCTAGATGACATGTATCGAGATGACATTGATTGAATTATGTAAGATGTGGTATCCTTGCACTCCCACTCATCCTAGATATAGTGAGTGTGGGAATTACAAATTGGGATATGTTGGTTCCCAAGTATTTTGAGATGGAGGACCTTTGAACATGTGCTCTTGGTGAGCCTTATTCTAGGTGGATCAAGACCATCGTCGGTAGACTTCGTATGCCCATATTTATGATTTTATTTTATCTAGTTGTGTAGGCATGTCTTCCTTGGATGCATTTACAAGTTCTACATATGTGTCTTTCTTACTGTGTCTATCATTCATAATGCAAGGCTTTGTTATCTATACTGTGTGATGACTCATTGTTGGGATTGTTGAGGATGCATTTTGAGGCCATGTGTGCCATTTCAAGGAAAAATTGTTGTGGGCCTTGTTTTGATAACCTCTCATTCTAACACAATTGCTCTTGTTGTGGATCTTTTGTGTGTTATGTTTCCTCATTTGAGATAGTTGTGTTGGCCTTGGTTTCATGGCATCACTTCTTTGGTTGGTGTTATTTATTTGGACATTTTGATTTGGAGACCTTCTAGACTAGGTCATCCTATTTTGGTTCTTGTTGAGACCTCACCCTTCTTGATGAGAGTCTTCCTTGTGGATGCATCCTCTCTAATGTTGCTCTTTGTAGTGAGAATTAGAGCTTTGTTGAGACCTATTGTTGGCTAGACCTTGGTCTCCCTCCTTATGTTTCAAGTTCAGATGATGATTTCCTAGTGCCCATGCCTCTTTTGAATTTGTTAAGATTTTGATCCTAGTGGGAACCGATGTCAATGTTTAGGAATTTTTTTTGTATATGAATTTTGGAATTTTGAGAGTGTTCCAGTTCTCTTTGTCTTGGTGTGCCTCATGATAAATTATTTTGTGTGAGTGTATTTAATTAACCCATCATGTTTTGCATGATTAATCTCTATGCGTGTGGCTAAGATCTTTCTCTCTAGATTGTTGTGAGACTGATATTTCTCTATTGTGTTATCATGCTTGATGATTGTATATGAGGCTGATGTGCTAATCATGTTCCTACCAACTCCTTTGTTTTTGAGCTATTGTCTTAGCCTTGGTAGCATAGGTACAAAGATGTAGCTAGTGGTGACCTCATTTAATTCTTTGAGTACTATGTCTATGGGGAAGATGTGTGCTCTTGAGTCTTTCATAAATTGGTTACTTGATCTTGGAATTCCAACATTGGATTGTGGACTTATTAGTACCCTTGCTATAGTGGAACAACTGGAACATCATGATTTGTTTGCCTCATAGTGCCAGGTGGGCACTGACAGAGGATGGTCGTCTATACTAGACCTTGCAAATATTGGGTTAGAAGATGGCATAGAATAGTATCCTTCACCATGCTAGATACCAATGGCCCAAGAGTGGCCAATGCCTTGAGGTCCCACTATGATAGGTAGTGGATTCTTAGTTGGTATCCTATATTGTTTGATTGTTGTGTTCATATTCTGGTTCATTTTCTTTTGATGGAAGTCTTGTAGTGGATGTAGTGTGATAGTTATTCATGTACATGCAGAGATAGAGACATGTTTTTCTCAGAATAGCATAATGCAGCTTTGGTCTTGCTCCTAGTGGCCTAAACCCTTCAACTTAGGATGGGATTGGGTAGTTTTTCTTATAGCCTTCTAGGGTTGTGTAACATTCCCAATTGTCATGTATTATGCCCAGTAAATGTATTCCTATCCTTGGGTGTGTAAGATTATGATGTAATGTTGTGATGTATTTAGATTCAATAGTTTATGCACAAAGAAGTGCTAAATGTTGTTTCCCTATGGGAATCACTTTTCCCTTTATTGTAGGCTTGTGCCACACCTTGTGACAAGGACAAACTTGATGTACAATGTTCTCCCTATGCTCATCCTTAAAGCACCTCCTCTCTATGTTTGTAAGTGGCATTTGTGTCCTAATATGAGATTGTTTGAAATCCTTTTGAAAAATCCTATTTTTATAAACAATGTTGTAGTGAGGAGGCCAAGTCATGTCCTTGTTCAAGGTGCTTCCGAACCAATGCTTTGTGTTCCTGGTAATATTGGCATGCCATCATGGTATGTTCTTCAATCAATGTTCTTGAGATAGGATAAGTTATGAAAATCTTCCTTTTGGGTTCCTTGACTAGAAAATCTCTTATTCATAGGTGATTGATGATGGAATGTAGCCTAAAATTCAAATAAATTGATTTGATGAACCTTATGTTAATAGTGGGTAGTTTGTGGTGGCCATGTGAGTTGCAATAGCAAACTGAATATTCAAATCTAAGGTGATGTTATCATCAATAGTGTTGGCGACTGTTTGGGACGCGACCATCAATGAGTGTCCTCGAATAGGATTTAGGTGCCTGCTGGTCTCTGGCAACACCAAGGCCCAGATACCTCCAAATAAACTCAGTAGTTAATGTGAGTATGTGTGTGTGCTGTTGCGGTGTGCGGTTGTGAAATATGAAATGATTACGTTGTGTGTAAACTACAAATGACTTATCTTAAAGAGATTTAGCCAACTTTGCCAAGTACTATGAGTTGTTGAGAGTTCCTATTTTGTTTAATTGCCTAGTCTACGTGGTCCTTATAATACCTACGTGTAACAAATAAAATTTTGCAAAAACATTTGAGCACAACTCCGCAAATCTACTCCTAATTTTCCCTAGAGAAAGAGATAGTTCCACAAGACAACTAGAAATAGAGCAAGATTCGATGGAAATAGACAGAAAAGAAAGCAGATTTGCGTTAACCTCAAATATTTAAACAAGGTAAACTGACACGAGTAAAAACTTTGCAATAAAGCTATCCCAAATTCAATAACTATGAATTGTTCAAACTTCCAAGGCTCAAATAAGCAATTTCTTCAAGACAATCCTACTATGCTACCAAAAAATTACTTCATAAATTACCACGTATGAGACTCCATTTTGGCTAGATAATGGACGTCAACTATTGCATTCAACAAAACCTTCAAAAGACTTGAAAATTTTTGATTGAAATATCACAGAGATTCACTTTAAAGATAAAAAGAAGCTATTCTGGTCCCATCAAAATACGAAAGATTTTTTGAACCCTCTTGACTATTGAATCATTCAATGGCATGACTATAAGTAGAGGCTCTCTTACAATGATCTCAATAGCAATTCCTATACATTGCATGATAACCAAATTCACTACTAAAATGCTCTTAAGGCTTTCAAACACAAGTGCTTCTATGGAAAAATTTTAATAGAAATTTTCTACTGGGCAACAAGAATAATAAGAGCAATCTAAAAATCCCAAAATTACTTGTCAAGGATGATACTATCTAAACCACTAGCTAAAGAATTTAGACAAAAAAAAAAAAAAACATAACTCATAGGACTATGACAAAGAGGCTGAAATCTTTTCTTTAGCAAGTCATCTTACAAGAAATCTTTTACAAATCTTCTTACAAGCTCTTCCTGGAATCCAAAGTGTGTCTCCAAGTGGGAGCTCCAAGTGCTAGCTAGTAGCTTTCCCAAAGTGTGATGTATCAAGTGTCTTCTCCAAAGTCTGATTTCCCCCAATGTGTTCTATCTTCTTACCCTTGAAGCCTTTTTATAGGGTTCAAAAGGTAGTTACATTCAAAATATCTTTGCTAACTTCTCTCCCAAGTAACTTGCCCAACAAGTTAGGAGATCACTTGCCCAACAAGCTAGGAGATTACTTGCCCAACAAGTTAGGTAAGTTACAAAAATTTTGGATGGTTGTAACCACCATAGAGATAAAAAAGCTACAGCTAACAAGTGTCCCATTTAAATGAAAAATGACCCTTCAGTTGCCAAGTGGTCATCATGGAGATAAAAAAGCTGTAGTTGACAAGTGGCCTTTTTAGTTGCGAAGTGGCCCTTCAGTAGCCAAGTGGTCACCATGGAGATAAAAAAGCTATAGTTGACAAGTGGCCTTTTTAATTTTCAAGTGTCTTCGTGGTAATTAAAATTAAAATTAGTTACAAATATCATAGTTGTAACTATCATAGGAAGTTACAACTTTCATAGGAATAAAAGGGATAATAGCCAAATGTCCCCTTTATATAGGATGTTACACAAATATCCCATAAATTTCTTTTTCTTTTTAAATCATAAAATATTTTATTTAAATCATAGTAATAGAGATAGTAACCATGGAGTTGTTGCATACATGGATGGGTTAATATATAAATATATATATGCACGTAGGTACAGCCAAATGCATAAGTAGAGTTGTAATGCCACGTTTTCAGCACAAGGTGGATGTCATGTGAAGCACTCTTGGATGAACACATCGGTGAATTTTGGCTTACCCAACACGTGGTCCAATCGTTGCTGCAATAACATGAAATCACAAGAGCCGTCACTACCGTAGTTACTCTTACCATGAAACACCAGAGAGGTGCATGCTTACGTCCACTGTTTGGCACCGTCATCTCTGCTAGGTAAATTACATAGTTGTAGTGTCTCAGCATTCGGCAAAAATCCTTCATAATGTAGAAATATGAAT
The DNA here is from genome assembly GCA_015680685.1 of Gnetum montanum. NCBI lineage: Eukaryota > Viridiplantae > Streptophyta > Gnetopsida > Gnetales > Gnetaceae > Gnetum > Gnetum montanum. Next base: position 260,842 of record MNCI01000556.1, on the reverse strand, counting down.
TTCGTCTGTTTTTGCTCATATTTCTCAAGGCACTCCTATCCGTAGTGGAGCCCCAGGTGCCCATGACATTTGGCCTGAGAACCCAAATGAAGGACTACTTGCTCTGCATCAAATCCATTGTGAATTCCTGTAGTAGCTCTTTACTACACCAAGAAAAGCTCCCGAACGAGATGTATACTACTGATTCTTTGCGCTTCGACTCAAGCCAAGCTGAAAGATCGAACTTTGTTAATAGACGTGTTCTGTAGCTAAATTTTATTTCTTCCATGGGTTGTGCAGGATAATCTATTTTGTCCATGAATTCTTTGGGTAGTAGGGGTTGACAGTAGTATTTTTGGTTGCTGAGAGTGGAGGAGGAAGATTTTCCTTGGAAAAATGGCGTGCTGAACATGTGGTTCTAAAAGAACAGGCTAGAATTGCTTTGGTTCCAGCAGCAAATGACAAACGTGATTTAGGGTTTCCATTGCCTAAAATTTTTTTGCCCCAAATTCGCCTAGGGCTTCCTGTGTTTTTCTTTCTGAAAGCAACCATGATTTGGCTATCGAGTCCTTGCCACACATCCATACTGACGACACGGTCGGCGTTGCCTTCTATTTTTCTGGCTGCAACAGTGCCCATGATTATCCAATTCGAATTAGTTTTTAGAAATAGAGGAGTGCCATAGTTTCCTTAGTCACGCACTTCTCCTTCAATTTTTTTACCATTGGTGCATAGCAACAACAATAGGCACCAAGTATTCCTCCACAAATCCATCATTGCAGAAAGGGAAATACAAGTTCTTATTATAGCTGCGTGGCCCATGGATCGAATGATGGTGTTGGTAGCAATACCAAATTTACCTACGTATGCATACGGTGCTACAAATAGTGTCCACGAGTCCAACCAAAGCCAGATCAGCAAGCGAGCCCCACATTGCCCTGTAGAAATTCAAACCTAGAAACCTCCACATCCTCCACAAGTTTGTAGTTGTTAGTTTCTTTAATGTGCGCATTCTCTGCTGGGAATGTTAGCTTTGAGTAGGGAAAGTATATGCGGTTTCATTGCTCCACAATTTTTCACAACTCTAAACATTTTGACATGCTATTTCAAAATCATCCCCAAATGATTTTTAAGTTTCATATTCCTTGCAATGAATCTTTTCAAACATCAAAGATAAGGATATTTTTCTTTTATTAGTCTCTATCCAAATGATCAATTCTTGAAAGTATTTCTAACAATAAAGATTCCTTTCTTGTCAATTCAGTCGCCATTGGCACATTATCTCTTGTAACCTTCTATTCACTATCTTTCTTCCTTAAGGGCTCCATGCAAGGAATGCTTTAGTTGATGATGTAGACAATCAATGATGTTGCTTTAAGGATAATACTCTAGTATACCTAATCCACCTCATAGCATGTTCCAAATAAGAGTTAGACAAACCTCTGGAATATCCACAAAAGAGATGGGCTAGAAGAAGGTGAACATCTTCAGTAGGGATAAGTAATGATCAAAGAATTCTACAAACTTGAGCCACGTAAAAGTTCCAACCTAGTGAATTTTGAGAAGCAAAATCATATGCTTGTTTCCCATGCTAAGTATCAATTTGATTAATAATCTAAAGAATTAAAATTTGGGAGAATAAATGCAACCCATCTCATCCAATATTTTTTAGCGAGTGATAGGAATCAATACCTTTGAAACCTACATCTTGCCATTTCAATAGTTCTATTGAAATATTTTGAAGGTTTCAATCATCTCATATCTCTATTCCATGAAATGGCCAAAATGTGCCAACAACTAGTTATAGGTTAGAGTTGAGTTTTGGGACCAACACCTAGACTCCTTCTTCCATGACTGGATGTGGTCTTTGGAGTAGTTTCTTCAAGCGTTGGGATGGTGGTCCATCCTTGAATAAATGGTGTTACAATTAGGCATACATTGATTTCTCTTGGAGTCTCTACATGGTGGGCCTATATCTGTTGAAAAACACTTGAACCTAGGCTCTCATGATTGAGGGCTTATGGTGATTTTTTAGGCTATGTTATATCACCCTATTTCTCTAGTGTACTATGGTGTATTGTTGGATTATGTCAATGTCCTAACCTCTTTGGTGGGATGACATGACTGAGCACTCTATTACTTGGTGATTCTATAGTCCTATGAGGGGTCATTCTTCATTTTAGTGGATGCTTCTTAAGTTGCCAATAAATCAATATAGCTTGAATTGAGACAAGTTTTATTATAGTTGGGATTCAAAGGTAGTTGATGTTTGGAACTTATTCCAACTAGTAGTCTGATGTGCTTGAACTCTTGGGGCTTATTTTCAGAGACAAGAAATTATTACCATAATTGAGTTCATAGAATCTCCATTGTGAGGCCATGTTGTTGATGTAGTCTAAATTTATATATATCTTCTTGTAAGCAAGGTGTGATCTTATGTACTCACTCTTAATTTGGGGCTTCAAAGGGGCTCCCTGGTTAGGGCTATTTGATAGACCTCCCTTATTGTAAACCCTTTGGGAATGAATTATGGATTATTTTGAGTTAGTAGTTGATGTTCGGTGATGTCCATTCATTGTATTTTCCAATTATCTTGAGGATCTAATTCTCTTTTGGGAAACTATTCTTGTTGATGCTTGCATTCATTATTCAGGTCCAATGGTAATAGGTAGTGATGTCACCTTATGAACCAAAATGGTTGTAATTGGGATAGGCTAGTGTATATCAAATAAAAACTTAGATCTTCTATGATGAAATGGAACTCCTCTCTATGGAAGATGGGGGATGAACACTTTGGCTTGTCAAGTTGAGCTTGAGGTGAAATTGAATGTGGGTAAGACCTATGAATCTATGTATTCCATCAACTAGTAGTGGTTTGATAATATGGTTGTGTTGGCTACGTGGGCTACTTGGGCATGTATCATAGGTACCATGCAGTTGGGTTGCTGTACTTGCCTATGAAAGAAACCTCTGAAAGAGGATTTTCCCTTCAATTCAAAAATCCAATGAAAGGAATTGATCATGAGTTGTGATTGTTCCTAGCATGATAGGAAAATTTAGATTCTATGAACCTAGATGTTCCTTAGAGAATTCATGGAAATGATCATCCTTGGAGGTGATTCTACATGCTTTCTTGGACTAAGCATTCATATAGTGATGCTTGCCCCATCTCTTGGAGTAGGAAGGACAAGCTATAAGATCTGAGTGTAGTTGATCCTTCCCCATAAATAGGACATTGCAGTTGTGATGGACCATGTGAAAATGGGTGGCATGAGAGGTGTGTATGCAAGATTGTCTTGGGGTTGGTTGCCCAACATATCCTCTACTTTTCCAAGTGTTCAAGTAGGTTTTCTCAATGTTGGACATCCTCTAATGATGCAAATGATAGAATAGATCAGGATGCTTTGATAGCCTCTTGGAGAAGTAGTCCAAACCAATTTTGGATCTTCTCACTTGCAATGAATATGGGATAGTGTTGGTTGATGAAATGTGGATTACAATGTTGGTGTGTCTGTTGACGACAAGGTCAGACTTAAGAGATTTGCATTTGAACTTTGTTTTGAAGGGAGATCATGCTCAACTTCCTCCTACTAGCATAAAAAGATGTTGATGTGGGAAAACAAAATAAAATATTTGGATGATATAGATGTGGTGATCCAATACATAAATGGCTAGATCAGTGAGACCCCATGGGTCTTGATGCTAGAAGTAGGACCAGGGGCTTTAGAAAGCTTGAGTTGCTTGTGGAGACATGGCTCTTTTGGAGCATGTTCTCTCTCGATTCTAGTTTTTCAAGTCCATCACCAGGATGGATAGTGGTCCTAGTGAGCCCTCAAAATTGATGAAAAAAATCAAGTGGATAAATGGATGCTGAGATGCCATTCTAAATGGAACTTGGTTTGACTTGTGGAAGAAGAGCATGTCCTCTTGCATAGGTATGGATCTATGTAGGAAGACAAGTCTCTAGACCCAATAATGGATGGATATAGGGAATTTCTCAAAGATGTTGGCCCTTTGGGTTGGACTTATCCCTCTTGTGATAGAGTAGGAAACGTTTTTGGGGTTATTAAAGTATCGCTTGCATTTCATGCAAGGCCTTGGATGGAATTATGCAAGGATCTATACCATTTCAAAGCTCTTTCAAAAAGAGAATTAGATAAACATCTCAGCATGATGTGAAGGTAACGAATAAGAAGTATGCAATCATTCAAAAACATGGCTACATGGTTCATGGGATCCTCTATTTTGTCATTTTACTTTGTAAAAGATGGTAGTGAATCTTCCTTGGGTAGAACTATCAAGGAAATAGTAGAGCTTATAGGATGACTTTGGACCCAATCCAAGGAAATTGGATAATTTTCTTACATAACCAATGCCATAGCTGCTTTATCTTCAACGCCTTGGACATAAAGCATAACATCTTTAAGCAATCCTAACAACTACAAATCTATTCCAAGAAAGTAAGGGTAGGTTGAACTACCATGGTAGGTAATTTATGTCAAAGGGAAATGTATGTATGGAATGGGGTTTTAATGCATTAGGATCAAGTATTCCTAATGAAATAGAATTAGTTAAGTATAGAAAAAAAGATGATGCAATAGTAGACTGGAAAGTGCTAAATAGTTGTGTCGTAGTTGAAATAGGAAGTGGAATGGATTGAAAAAGATGTATGATAGGTTAGGGTTAAGGAATAGAATATGTGGATCTAAAAATGGATTTGAGCATTGGAAAAAGAAATGAGGGTTTCTAACATTGCTAGAAGGAAACAAATGATAGGGTGGAGGAACAAATCTCATAGAAAGATTAAGTGGTCCTATGGTAGGGGGAAAAAATTCAAGTGAAGAACTATGAGGGTTAGTTTTATCAAGATCTTCAACTAATTATTCATAATCTTCATATATTAGATGGATGTCTAATTCAAAGGCTATGCTTTCCCCTTTTCCTCTAATAGTAATGTGAGGACAAAGAGGTTGGTCTAAGATGGTCTTCATCCTAGCCTCTTCAATCTACAATTGTATCTTTTTCTATATATTCTCTTACTCCATGATGAATTGTACAATATCCTTGGATTCCCTATGATCCAATTCAATTGAATGATCTAGATTAAAGAGAAAAGGAGAAAGATCATTGGTTTTCTCATATTTAACCATGAGCTTAAATATGTCTAGTGTGAGCAAGTAGCTTAGCTCTCATTTCACACAAGTTATCTTGTAGTCCCTTAGGCTTAATCATTTTAAGAATCCATGATTTCTTCTTTGATTAATGAACCTATGAAATTTAAAGAGACTTGAATTAGAAGATGATGTCATAATTGAAAATGTATTGTAGAAGTAACCATGACTTCACAAGGCTATTACTAGAGCTTTGATTTTCCCTACAATCAAGTTCGAACTCATAATAGAAAGTAAAAATATCTATCCATGACAAATGTAAAAGTCATAGGATAAATGATATGACATTAGTATTTTGACATGGTACATTTTTTAGACTTAGAAAAATTATCATAAAGAGAAAATATTAGAAATAATGTTAATTTTTTAAAGGTCCTCTCTCTAGCACCAAGAAAGATGTTGTGGTAAGAATCATCATAAAGTCAAGATTTGACATAGCCCTAGGTGAAAATGAGCTAAGAATTCTATGGCCACCAAATGGTAGTATTTTTGCTAAATACTAGAAAATAATAAAAGACAAAGTATGGATGGAATAGTTGATTAAAACAAATGCAAATATCCTAAGAAAAAAATGTATGCACGATACAATGCAGAGAATAAAATATTATGTAGAATTAGATCTATGAAAATTAGAGCATATGTGATTGAAAGAGAAAGAAACATGGAATAAATTAAAAGGTAAATATTTTAAAAATTATTTTCTTACAAGTAGAAATACAAAAAGTGGAATTTCCATGAAAAGGAACCTAGGAGAATGTAATAACAATTCTATGAGATGACATTACGAATCAGGGATGATTGATGAGGATTTGTGTTACCACATTATCTCTCTTTGATGTATGTGCTTGATGAAGATTTGATAAAACTACTATAGAATAGGAACTAGTGATATGTGATGAAAGAGCATTGAATCATATCTATGTGTTAATCTAGATCCAATGAGGTTCTTTGTGTGTTAGGAGGACACCAAAAATGAGATACAATGTCTTAGCAGAAAAAGATGAAAACTAGATAAACTCTAAGGAGCTAAGAATCACGTAGAGCTTTTTAATAGTTGGTAGAAAATTAGCTATTTTGTAGAGGGGCTGAGTCTTTGAAAAGTTTTCCAAATCACCAATGTCACATCTACTAACCAACCAACCAATCTCTTTCTATTTAGGGATATCCTCCTATTTATAGGTCATTAATGCCTTGTAGATTATGAAGATATCATGCATTAGGATCCATAGAGTATTCTAGAAAATTATGGTAGGAGAAATGATGTGTATAGATGAAATAGACTTCAGATTTATAACTGATGTAGAAAATGATGTTGAACATCAAAAGCAACATTAGTATTGGATGTTGAGCAAAACTATTAAAAAAGATGAAGTTAGAATCGATGTGGGAGACAAAACTAGAAGTCAAAACTAAACATTGAAGGAAAACATCCATAAGACATAATTTTCTATAAATACTAAATAAGAACATTAGAAAAAATGTTGTTGAGAATGCAAGACAGTAAATCTAGACTACTGAATATGGCTTGAGCTAAAACAAAGTCATAGAATATATCGGGAACTCTAACTCATGCACAAAAAAAGAAAAATGACAAAGTGGATACAACACTATGATCCTTAGGAATAATAGAAAAGAAATCAAGGTTTTTTAAAATTTAAACTTCTTGATTATGTTAATGTCTTGATCCCAAATTCAAACTCTTTTAATGTCAAAAATTTAACCATTCTTGATCAATATTTGTTCCATTTTATTTGTTTGATTAATAGAGGAGGTTTTTATGTTAAAAAACCTATTATGAGTGTCAAAGTGTTACATTGATGGGCCCCTATTAACATGGCATTATCAATGAGGTCCCATTTATGTGGTGTTGCCCCATCGATGGGGCCACGTCGATGTAGCGTTTACTACATTGATGGGGCCCCGTCGATGTAGCCCTAGTGCATAAACTATAAATAAAAGCTCCCAACTATGTTTATGGGCATCCAATTCATAGTAGTAGTTGAACTCTTCTAGTTTTTACATTTGAAAGTTAGAATATTTTCCCCAGTGCCTACAGTAGGAGTCATTAAGTGTACAAATATTTATTTGAGCATTATTGTACTTGAGCACAATAGTATGTACGACAATAAAGATGAGCTTCTTAACAAACCTTGTAGAATTTTTGATGGTTTAGATATTTATTCATGCATTTAATGATTTTAGTTAATTATTTAATGTTTTCCAGTAATTAAGTTAATTAAGTGAGATAAGCTAGATAGATCAAATACATAAGTACAATCGCTTTGAGTGTAACACATATTCACTTGGTAATCCTAGCAGCGTTATTACTTGGTGCACCTAGTAGCATAGTGCTTGGTAACCTAGTAGTGGATATGTGTATTTAGGACATGTACAGAAAGTAGGACCATATGCTTATGTTAAGACTAGCTAGTTAGTTAGATCAAATTAATCATTAAATTACTTTATCTCTCTCTTCAAGAACTAAAGAACATAAAACATAAAATGACAAAAATTATATGCCTTAATTACACTTAATCATACCTTTGTACTTCACAAGTGTAATTGGAAAGATAATGAATGACCTTAGGGCAAGATTCACTTTCGAGAAAACTAGTGCACCGGAAACTAGAGAGTCCATGAAATTCAACTGGATCATGCATGAACACTTCGTGATTCATATGGTTGAGTGTAGGGGTACCTTGATTACTCATCATTGGTGTTAATTGTTGGTGACTCTGTTTGTTGAAACATGCACTATCTAGGTTTAGTGGATATCATTCATATAATTGGATGACCCCCAAGGTCGATATCATTCTTAAATAATATAACTAAAAAAGCACACTAATACTTTATTTGTTTGAAAAATGTCTTCTTATCATAGAAAAAATGATACAAAATCACTAGTCCCACAAGAGTGGCAAGTGGTATATACTCATCCTGATGAGTATGTACTAGATTTTCTCTTCATCCTACATCAGGATGAGCAACTGCAATGGCATCATATGGAGGGCAACATTGTAATGCCCCTCAATCGATCTATGATAATGATGCTGCTTCAAAAACTTAAGAAGTTAGACATCCATGATCTTCAAGAGGAGTACGTTATGCAAGATTATGACTTCCAGGACTATTATCCCACTCACACACAACACAGAAGAGATTGCCATTAGGAGAGGCATCATGAGGATGCTAAGGGAAAATGGTTCATAAATCCCTTGTTCCTACCAAATTAAGATGACAATGAGGCCCTCTGTCTCAAGTCTCTCAACATGAAAGTTCTCTACCCTTTTTTACTGGTGATGAGGATGTAACCTTGAATCAACAGTCTACAATCCATAATTCAGGTTCAAAGAAAGATGGTAGTCAAGGCAAGAGATCGAACAAGCCTTAAAATGATATGAAAAATAATGAATGAGGTTGTGATACCAAAGGGGAAGTTGGTAGATTTCATGGTGGAGGTAGTCCTCCTCCCTCTTCCCCCTCTTCATCTACATTTGCTTCTAATTCTGAAAGACGTTGTAGAAGGAACAACCATGATGGAGGTAAGCATTAAAGCAATAATACTAATCATCATGATCACAATAATCAAAGGGATAACCAAGGACATCATCATTAACAATGAAATCATGATGATGATGAGCCTCTATTGGCAATTCGAAGCATGCTTAACATTGTAGAGGCAATTAAGATTCCACATAGGCATGTGAAAGATAGTTGGATCAAAAACTTAGAGATGAACAATATTCCAAGATTTGAGGGGGGATATAACTCTAATCCATAGACACATCTACAGGCTTTCCATGATGCCTATGCCTTACAAAAAATTGAAAATGATTACTAGAAACTTAAGATATTCCCTAGGACACTCATTAAAGAGGCTAAAAGTTTGTACTAGTTCTTGGAGTTGGAACCCTTTCGTAGATGGAGTACAATGCTTGAACTATTTAATGATAAATACTAGACATACTCTAGAGTGTCCAACTTGAGAAGGCAAATCCAAGGCTGGAAATAGGAAACACATGAATCCTTAGATGTCACCATGGGTAGATACTACTCTCTCTTACATCGATACCCTAGCCATGGTTATTCTTAAAGGGAATAACTTTGCCACATCACAGATGTGCTTAGAGTAGAAACCAAAAGAACTCTTTGGGTTTATGCCTAAGGGAGATTATTCAAATTAAGAGCTCATTAGATACAAAGGCTAATAGAATAGGTTGCAAAATAATAAGGTGAGTTGTAAAAAAAGAAAAGTCTAGAAGAATATAATAGGGACACTTCCATCAGAAAAAGAGAGGTATGATTTTATGACGAGGAGGAGTCACCACTCGATGAAGTGGTGAACAGGAAAACCTTGCCCATCCAAAAGTCTATATTTGATATTTCAGCATAGGTTGATAAATTATGGAACCCTTTGGATGAAAAGTTCCAAGCTACTATATGGATTGCTAAAGAATCCAAACAGAAAAATAGTGATCATAACTGCAAGAGGTAAAAAGAAGCTGAACGTGCCTACCAGAGAGGTAACGGCAAAGTTACTATAGTAGAAGAAGTTGTGGAGATAGCCTTTGATGATGATATTGGTTGTAAAATTTGTCAATATGAACATCCATAGGGATGTTTCTCTATGGTATCACACTTACAAGAGTCTGGTGTGTATGCGTTGAATCCTTCACTAGAATGAAGGTAAGTACCCAAATGATTACCTTATCCTCAAGGCAATCCAAGGTAGTTTCACCAACAACACCAAGCTTACTATCCAAGGAGAGCTCCACCACAACCATATGAACAATATCAATAGTGGAACCAACCAAAATTGTGGGAAATTCCACTGCCAAGACAACAATACCCTTATAGGCAACCAGACCCATATAGGTATTATGTTTAGCAACCTGTTTGTCTAAGAAGGTCTACAAGCCATGCCTCATTTCAACATCACTATTACCCTCTAGAGTACCATCGAACTCATTCACCATCTACTTGATGAAAACACCCATACGCATACCATCCTCTACATCTATCTACACACATCCCTCCACTCTCAACCCAATTACCTCCTATTTGATTCATGTAGGATGAAATTCCTTCATAGCCATAGCAAAAAAATGCTACAAGGGCTATACATTCACAACCAACTTTCTAGCTGAGTGGTTCAGATAATTTATCTAGGAAATAATAATTTTTCTAATCCAACAGTCCTTCAAAACGCTCATAACCTAATGTAGCTAGTCATCTTGTATCTCCAACATCCTCATCCTCTACATCAAATACATTCAGGTTCCCTTCAAACCAAACACAGCCTTGGATTCACACTATGATGTTAACTCATGATATTTTTTATTAGATTAAGGCTAGTAATCCTCCCATGAAAAGATCATTGGACATGAGTGATTCTATGCCCTTCTTGATCTTGGTTCTTGTGTTAATCTCACCTCCCATGATATGTACAAAGCCTAGAACCTACTACCTCTTAAGAAGAGTAACATTCATCTAGAATTGGAAAATTAGTTAATCATTGTTCCTTTGGGATTAGTGGAGGACATTGTACCATAGTTATTGGATGGTCCTATCCAATTAATTTTCTAGTGACCAAGGTTGAAAGCTACAAAGGTAACATCCCCATCATTATGGAAAGGACATGATTAAGCACAATGGATGTGCAAATGGGCATAAGAGACATTTCCTTAAAAATCTCCAAGGAAAATGAATTTGGAAGGCTAGAGAAGAAGTGTGTTTCATGCATTGCATATACTGATAATGGGTGCAATTGCATGTAGAAAATTTGGTCCATCAAAAATACATACATTAAAGTAAGCAATCAGTGTGCATAAGACATAGAAATTCAAAGGTGTCTATATGTAGTAGCACAAATTAGGAGGGCACCTAGTGGTTGATAGCTAACTTTGATAGTAGCACATTATGTATGGAACTAATTGAGAGCCTGACATATGCTTATTTCAAAGGCATGAATGAACTTGAGCAAGTTCATCACCAACTCTCCAATGATGAAGATGATGATACCTATTGGGGAGAATTGGAAATCCCTAATAATTTCAAACAAGAACCCCTAAAGTTAAAAACTCTACTGACTGGCATGGAGTGTGCATTTTTAAATGATGGCAAGCTGGTCATAATCAATGCCAAAATTACTCTTGAATAAAAAGAGAAGCTATTACAGGTGGTTAAAAAATGGCCAATAGCCTTTGATTGGTCATATTTTGAGCTGACAGGAATTGATCCAAGGATATGCTAGCATTGCATCTACACCAACCTAACCATGAAGCCAAGAAGGTAGCCATAGAGGTAGTGAAACCCCAAATTGAAACAAATCATCAAGAGGGAAATAGAACAACTCCTCAAGGCTGGGTTCATCTACCCAACTGCAGATAGTGAGTGGATTAGCCCACTTGTACTTATGCCAAAAAGGTGGTAAGTGGCAGGTCTACATCGGCTTCAAGCTATTGAATATGGAAACATTTAAAGATCATTTTTCATTACCATTTGTGGACTAAGTGTTGGAAAATATCTTTGGGCATTGCTATTGTAGCTTCTTGAATGGTTATAGTGCCTATAACCAAATCCAAATTGTGCTAGAAGATCAAGCTACGACTACATTCATGAGTTCATGAGGGACTTTTGCATATTGTAAGATGATGTTCGGTCTATGTAATGCCTTTGTAGCATTTCAATGCCTAGTCCTTAGTATTTTCCAATAGAAAACTAGTAGCGGGGTAGAAGTATTTATGGATGACTTCTCTACCTATGGTGCTACATTTGAGCAAGCCTTGTACTGAATTAAGTAGGTATTGAAAATATGTTTCAAAATAAACCTTAGGCACAATTAGTAGAAAAGCCATTTAATGGTCTAGGAAGGCATAGTACTAGGGAAAAAAATTACTTAGGCAGGGATTGAGGTAGACCTAAAAAAAAAATAAGGGTCATCCAAGGAATCACATGCCAACTAGAGATAGTTAAAAATGTCTAATCTTTCATTGGATATATTGGCTACCACTAACAATTCATAGAGAATTTATCTAATATTGCAAAGTTGTTGGTAGAGCTTATGAAGAAAGATGCTCTGTTGATATGGATTAAGAAATGTAAACATGCATTCCAACAATTAAAGGACAAACTCATAGAAACTCCAATTGTATGGGTACTAGATTGGTTCAAACCATTTTACATAATGATGGATGCATCTAATTATGCTTTGATAGTAGTGCTTACACAATTGGATGAGAAGAAATGTCCATATTACATTCATTATGCAAGTTGAAGCATAGTGGGGGCATAGTTGAATTACACCATAATAGAGAAAGAATTAATGGCATTGATGTATGCTCTTGAAAAGTTTAGGTAGTATGTACTTGGTTATAAAATATTTGTGCACATAGATCATAGTGCCATCCACTTCTTGATGAACAAGTCGATGGTAAGCTCCTGTATCATATGGTGGCTCATGATCTTGCAAAAATATGATTTCTCAATTGTAGATTGGAAAGGGTTTGAGAATGTGATCATTGACCACCTCTCATGATTAAGATGGGATAATAAAGGAAAGGAGATCTTGCTCTTTGATTAGTTTCTAGATGAACTCCTCTCTACAAGAGCAATAAATGACCAAGTTCCCATAGAAACAAAATGGTATAAGGGTATTCTCACTTACCTTCTCACTTAGGAGATGCCACAAGGTCTAGAATTTAGGAAGAAATAATAGTTTCTTCATTGAAATTAATAGACACCTTTACAAGGTGTGCACTGATGGCTTGGTTTGTTGGTATGTCCCTAATGTAGATCAATTGTGCATTCTCTAGGATGCTCACAAAGGCCCTTGTGGAGGCCACTATGTAGGGAGGTGCATAGCCATAAAAATCTTGATGGTAGGATACTATTGGCCTATAATATTCAAGGATGTTTACCAGTTTGTCTGATCTTGTGAACATTGTCAAAGAAATAGTGGGATGACTACTCGAATGGAGAATCCTAAATAATGAATTCAATCACTAGAGCCCTTTGACATATGGGGCATAGATTTCATGGGTCTCATCACATCCATGTCCAATAGAAAGGCATATATCATCGTAGCAGTTGACTACTACACTAAATGGGTAGAAGTAGCAACTTTCATTGATTATACATCACCCACTACTGCTAGAGTTGTATAACAAAATGTTGTTAGTAGGTTTGGGATGCCATATGCACTAATTTCTAATAATGGAACTCACTTCACAGGTGCCACTTTTAGAATGTTGATGCAATTCTTGGGGGTTAAACATAAATTAACAACATCCTATCACTCCCAAGCTAATGGTTAAGTAGAAGCAATGAATAAGAAGATTACAAGGATCCTAATAAGGACCATAAGAAAATATAGGAAAGACTAGAGCACAAAACTCAATGATGCCCTATGGGGATACTGCTCAACATGGAAACTTCCTATTGGCTACTCTCCCTATGAATTAGTGTACAAAAAACTTCCAACACTCCTGATACAATCTAAGATTCGTACACTCTCAACAGCTTATGATTTGAATCCTAACCTAGGCCTACCACAAAAATAAAGATTGATCAACCTTAACATGCTAGATGAAAATGAATTAGTGGATCTATCTTTGAATGAAGTGCACAAGACATTCAACAAGCAATGACATAACCTAAGAACACAAAAAGTAAAATTCCAACTAGGAGATAAGGTTCTCTACTAGAACCCAGCATATGTACCACAGAAAACTAAGTTTCCAAAATTATGGGGGGGACCTTATATAATTGTTAAAACCTTTTCCTTTGGGGCCATGACCATATACAAACCTGAGTGCCCAAATAAAAGGAAGTTGATTAACATCCAACAAGTAAAGCTTTTCCATGAGCCCAAGCAAGCCAGTACAACAAATAACTCAATGGATGGATATCCCCATTCAATTTTTTAGATCTCCTCCTTCCAACTTAGTCATGGGGGAGATTCCCATCTATGTTGAATCATCCATATGGCTCCTCAGTTTTTCTATTTTTTCCATGTTTTTTATTTTACAAGTTATTTATTTTACAACTTTTTGATTTTCCAAATTTTTCATATTTTTACATCATTTTTTAATTTTACAACATCATTAGTATGTTTGAATCTTCATTGGATATTTTACACTTTTATATTTTACTTTTTTTGAGTGTGATTTTTAAATTTTTTCTCATAAAAGTGCTTTATTGTCAACAAGACACAGTGGTGTTGTGGTTGCTACTAAGCATGGTTTATGCTTTATCTTTGGTTTGCTAATGTATGGTTTCTATTTTTGAGTTTTCATTTAGTTGTGGGGGTATGATGAGCATCAAAGTGTCATGTCAATGGACCCTTGTTGACACAACCTCATCGACAGGGCCTTGTTTACATGGTGTTGCCCCATCGATGGGGTTGTGTTGATGTAAAGTTTGTTACGTTGACGGGGCCTTGTCAACATAGCCTTAGTGAAAAAACTAAAAATACAAGCTCCCAACCATGTTTATGGGCATCCAATTCATAATAGTAGCTAAACTCTTATAGGTTTTACATTTGAAAGTTAGAATATTTCCCCGAGTGCCTGTAGTAGGAGTCATTGAGTGGATGTATCTTTATTCGAGCATTGTTGTACCTAAGCATGATAGTGTGTACGACAATAAAGATGAACTTCTTGATAAACCTTACAAAATTTTTGATAGTTTAGATATTTATTCATGCATTTAATTCTTTAAGTTAATTATTTAACATTTTTTAGTAATTAAGCTAACTAAACAAGATAAGTTAGATAGACTAAATACTTAGGTATGACCACATTAAGCGTAACATGTATTCGCTTGGTAATCCCAGCAGCGTTATTGTTTGGTGCACCTAGTAGCATAGTACTTGGTAACCTCGTAGTGGATATATGGGTTTAGGATGTGTATGGAAAGTGGGACCAGATGCTTATGTTAGGATTAGCTAGAGACCAATTAGTTAGTTAGATCAAATTAGTTATTAAATTACTTTATCTCTCTCTTCAAGCATCAAAGAATATAAAACATAAAATGAAAAAAACCGTATCCCTCAATTACACTTAATCATACCTTTTTACTCCATAAGTGTAACTGGAATGATAATGAATGAGCTTAGGACAAGATTCACTTCCTAGAAGACTAGTGCATTGGAAACTAGAGAGTCCACGAAATTTGACAAGATCATGCGTGAATGCTTCATGATTCCTATGGTTGATTATGTGGGTACCTTCACTGCTCATCAACCTACTTGAATTTCCATTACTATATTTATTATTTTATTAAATAATGATGAAAAATTTTTATGTTTATGCTAAAATTTTTGAAGATTATTTGACCTTGACAATAGTCCAAATTAAGGGTTCATAGAGTCATGAAACCAATATGGGAGTAGCTTTCCTAGGCTCTTATTTTGGAATAAAAAGTAACTTCAACTATTTCTAAGTTACTAAATATTGGTTTGAATATTATCATTACTTATGTTTTGATTCTTGAAAGATTATTTCAATTGAAAGCTTGTTGGAAATAAGAACTATATTAGTTCATTTCAATCTTATGGAAGGGGATGATTTTCATAACCTAATTGATTCCTTCAACTTTACTAAGGTATTTGTTTTACCTTTGTTGTTTATCAATTACTTCTAATAATGGTGTTTACAAAAATTTATTAGTGTAGAAGGATGAAGACATGGATAGTGCTAATGAAAATGGATCCACTAGAGGATCAATGAATGAAAGAAACACAAGTCTAGTCATCTTCCACAAGCTTCCATTAGTCATAGGTATTTTTTCTTTATTCATAAATTAGTCACTCTTCCTTATTCAATAATGGGTCTCTTACCTACACTTTTTAATTCTTAATAAAAAAACATAAGGAAAAATAAAAATACATTGAGTCTTCATCTTGTCAATTAAGACCTTATGTACCCGCTCTACTAAAGATCAATCTAATTGATACTACAGTAAGTTGGATACCATCTAACCTTAACATTGATGATTTATTTCTCTTACTTTTGTAAATCAATTTGTTAGTGGAAGATATTTGTTCTAATATTAAAGCCAATGGATTCTATTAGGAAGCATTTTTCATTGGATTAGAGATGTGCCAAATAGGTTCAATTTATGGAAAGTGAAGGGTTCTAGATGATGATGAAGTGGATTATTTTTCTAGGTCTTCTTCCTTATCTTTTGGAAATACCTTTTAGATCCTTGCTAATATTCCCCCTCATCAACTATAGTCTCCCACTACTACACCCTCTAATGATTACAATATTTGTAGTTATTTAATTCAAGTCATGGACAAGGTGTAGGTAGTCCAAGAAGATCAAAATGCTTTTTTTTCATCTGAAGTCTGCCATTATAAGATATCTCAATCCTACATTAAGGGATTATGTTTACACCTAAATGTATTACTATCATAAAGACATCATTGGTGATTTTTAATAAACTTGGACATGGAAGTTTTCTTCACTCCATCCACCACCTACAAATGCTTCCTGTTAAAGGTTGGTTTTATGTCTCTTGAATAACTCTAATTATATAATAATCATTTAGGTTATGAGAAAACTTCACATATGGTTCATTGATTAAACAAACTCATCATTATATATCTTTCATAATTATATTATTCATATTATATAGTTACTCTTGGTATCTAACAAACTTATTATGAATTACTTCTTTGTAACATCTTCTTCTTATCCTTATTCTTTATTTCTTTCTTTCTTTAGCTACATTATTAAGATGCCTAACTATGTTTGTTATGCATGACAGGTCTTTTGGGAATTTTCCTGGTTGATCAATATTAAGTGAACTAGGCCTTCTTGAACACCTTTAGTAATTCGTAGCTTGGCTTGGTATGGATTACTACCTCAATCATAACATGTCCCTCTTCATAGTCATTTTCCTTACTCCATCGTAACCATTCAAATGATCTTCTCTTCCTCTTTAAGAACCTAGACTAGATTATAAAGGATTCATCTAGGATCTTCTATTTCTATTTAAGAAATTAGATTCTTCTTCACTTCTTTCATTCAAGTTCTTTAAAATTTTGGTTCTTGGATTATCATTATGAATTCTATTAATCATAATGACTACTGCTTTTCATTATATTTCTTAATGTTAATTACTTATTTGACTCTGGACATGTACCTTTAGTTTCTTGTGGTTTTGATTTTTATTATCCTTTGTATGATGCTACATTTAGTGACTTCTCTTATGATTCATCATTACTTGGACATACTATCTTCTTTATTATTTTAATGTTCCTTAGCACATCTCTTCACTTCACACTTCTTAGTGGTTGATTGATGGCTGCTTATGTTTCATGGATAGGGTCATAATGGGTTGCATGATTAGTCACATCTTTTTGTTATGAATTGTTTGCAAGTGATTACAAAAAACCATGGATAGTTACAAAACCAATGATTGTACATCATGTTATAATCATATTCTAACACTCCCCTTTAAGCAATAGTTTCATAACCTTTTCTATTATTTCTTATGAAGTTGATGTGTATCAATGCTTTTTAAAAATTGTATAATACTTCATGGTGGTCAATTTATGAAATTAAAATGAGTTGATAGATCAAAGGAGAATTGCATGCCCTTTAAACAAGGCATGAGGCCTATAGCCAACACAATACTTTAGTAGAGCTTAGGTAGAATATAAAGGTACCTTAAATGTAATATAATTCAAACTAGTAACCTCTTGCATGGATAATAATTGTAAAATCCTAAACAAATTCAACACTATCCACAAGAATCAAACTCATAACTTAGAGCTTCTAAATCAAGAGTCTTGCCATTAAGTTAACATCTTATTGTTATTATGTCTATAAACACCATAAGGATACAATAAGATAAAGTATATATACAAGATAGGAGCTTTACATGCATTGTTTACAAAGCTACTAAGTGTTCATATAATATTTTAAAGAGATTGTAAATTTCTATCTTTCAAAATTTTTAAAAGGATTTCTTCCACTCATAGGGCATCTACCATTACATAGTCTATAGATTCTTTCTCTACAATAAGTATTTTATCACAAATATATTTTTAAGTAAAAAATAACAAGATCCTATTCTTATATCATTAATTTGAATTAACCTCTAAAATAAATACCCCCTTGTGGTTATATTAGATAAGGATGGTCATCTTTATAGCTAAATTTGTAATAATTTTATAGTACCAAACCATACATACTAGAATTTGCTACAAATCTGAACAAAGAAAATTTTAGCATTGAGTTTTTGAATTTTGTAATTACTAAAGGCATGGCCCTAGGATTGATATTGGAAATTTTGAATATGATAAGGAAGGGTAATATTTTAATGCCAAATGATGGAGGTGAGTATGAGAATATTGAGGATATGATGTAGGGTAAGAGTTGTGAGATGGTGATCTTGTATAAGATGTTGCAGGATAATGATATTCGAAAGAGTGTTAGTAGTGATTTGAGGTAGAGGAAGTAGAACTAGTTGGAAAAACATGGTGTTAAACATAATATTTGTGTGGGTTTGGTTGGTAGGAAGGATATGGATGGTTTGGTGGTAACCTTCCCCATGACTATGGTTATCACCATTACGGTTGATGCTAGTGTTGAGGTTGGTAATAAGTCCCCCTAGGATAGTACTGTTGGTTTTGGGATTATCTAAAATTACTATGTGGAAGAGGAAGTCTCTTGGGCATGTACTTCTATACAAACTTTGGATTTAATTCCCCCACCCAACTCATATGTAGATGTAGCAAGATCAGGCAATGGCCCTTCGGATGGCCATATACACAAATGTCACATCCATTATCTTCGTATGTGGTTAAGTCTATAGCCTCACTTTCTTCAACCATTTTTCCTATTTTCCAAAAACTGTTCCTAGCTATTTCTTGGTTCATTTTCCTCCTTTTATTATGATCACTTGACTTGTTTTGCACTACTCTCTCCTTTATGATTTCTTCACAAGTTCTAACTTTCTCATCCATTAATTCTAACATCTTATCCAACTTTGATTCAAGCTCATTGATAAAATTTTGTATTGAAAAGGTTGGTTGTAAAATCATCTCATTAAGAGCTATCTCTTTTTCCTCATCATAGATATGGATGCTTTTCTTTTATAAATTTGGATCCCAATTATTTTCTTCTACAGTCTCTCATCTATATAGCTCTTCTTCTTCTTTTGCCACATGCTGGATTAACTCTTTGATCTGATGGGTTCATAGCTTGTATAATTGACCTGGAGCATACATCCCAAGGGTCTTCCTTTTTTCATTATGAAGCCCATCTATGATGTGGAAAAGTTGCCTTTCGTCAGAGAAATCATGGCCTGGGCATCTATGTAGTAGCAAATAGTATCTTTCCAAGGCCACTTCCAAGGGTTCATGATTTTCTTGTTTCCACTCTTGGATTTCTTTTCTTAGGTTGGACACTCTCACATAGGTTTCATATTTTTTATTGAAAATTTCTAGCATTGTGAACCACTAGTGAATGGAACTTGGTTTCAATGATCTATACCAACTTTCAACTTCATTGATTAGTGTCCTAGGAAAGAGCTTAAGCTTTTGATGCCCACTTTCAATGATGTATAAGGCACAAGTATCATGGAAGGCTTGTAGATGATGTTGTGGATTAGAATCACAACCTCCCATGAACTTAGGGATATTACTAATAGCAAGCCTAGGTAGGAAAATTTCCTTGTGATGCCTATGAGGTATCTTAATTTCCTCTGTGATTTCCATTAGGCTCTTAGTGTTCATGCATGATCTAGTTGAATTCTGTGGATGGGACTAGTTGTGGCATCTAGATTGCTATGCCTTCTCATAATTCACTATCTTCCCACTTAGACTAGTGGTACCTTTATCATGTATGATTTAGTCCAAAGTGAGGCATATGATTTTTATTATTTTATGTTTTATTTTTCTATGATTAACAATATTTTGAAACTTAATTTATAATTAATTCAACTAATTTAATTGCTAATTAATAATCAACTACCCTAACATAAGTATCCTAGGAGTCCTCTAATCTACTTACAAATCATCGAAAATAAATCATGTAAGGATGTTTTGAATTTAGGTTCTAGAGTTAACTTGATTTTCCAAGAGATATACAAAGCCTGGGACTTGCCTCCATTAAAAAAGAGCAAAATTAGATTTGAGCTAGCAAACCATATGATGAGCTGTGATATTGCATCCATGATATCAGGTATGCGTTATTGGACATCTGATAGTTCTTTAATGCTTCTCTTAGTTAATTAATGTTCTCTCTCTCTCTCTCTCTCTCTCTCTCTCTCTCTCCCCTCGGTAACTCCCCCAAGTAAGCACACTTAGTACGACCACTTCGAGCATGCGTGGAACACTTGGTAACCTAGTAACGATTAGCGTTTGGTAATCCCAGTAGTATCACATTGGTTTAGAATGTGTATGGAAAGTGGGAACAAATGCTGGTGTTAGGACTAGTTAGAGCATAATAGATTAGTTAAATTGAATTAGTTAATTAGTTCACTTCTCCCTTTGTAGCACTAGGACATAAACATAAAAAATATATAAAAATCATATATCTCAAGTTTACTTAATCATACAATTGTGTCATACAAGTAAGCTTAGGAAGACAACGATTGACTAACTCATCCTTGTTCTGTAATGGGACATAAGCATTTAGTCCTTGGAATTCAACCAGATCATGCATGGATGCTTGTATTCTTATGGTTGAGCATAGGGATACCTTGCCACTCATCATTGGCACCATTGCTAGGGACTTTGTTGTTTGTGCGCTAGCTAGAACTTAGGAAATCTTCCCATCATTGGAATGAACCCTTAGGGTTGGTTATTTTATAATTATTGAAATGAAAAGTATTGCACATTGAATAGACAAGTATGTCTCCTTCTTCTTACGAGAGTGTTTCACTGCCTAGGTCTGATATAGAGAACAATTAGAGGCATAGCACACATGATGATCTGCTAGTCCCCCAACAATTTTGTGTGGTATATGTTCATCCTAATGAGTATATACCAAACTTTACCTTTATCATTTGCTAGGATGAACAATTGCGTTGGTATGATTTAGAAGGTAGCATAGTGTTACCTCCTAATAGCTCAGTCTTGGGCATGCTCCTTCGTGCTCTCACACGAATTGGTATGTAGCACTTATAGGTAGAGTACATTATGTATGATCATGGCTTGAGAGAGTATCGATCTACAGAGGCACAACGTCAAAGGGATCTACAACAGGAGAGACATTATGAATCCATGAAAGGGAAGTTGTCTCAGAATGTCCCATATGTCATAGGTGAAAATGAGGGTGGTGAACCTACCTCAAGAAGTCTCCTACACAATGATGTCCCTCCTGTTGACTTCGATCATGGGTTGGTGTATCAGAATCTTCACTCAACTATCCATAACTCAAATTTTGGTACTGATAGACACAAAGGGTCTGAAAAAGGAACATGAACACATGACAAAGATGGACATTCTGATCGTAATCGCAATCAAGGCTACGACCATCGAAGAGAAGAAAGTAGGCACCATCATGATGATGATCCTCCTTCTTCTTCACCTTCATCATCTCCTTCACACTCTCCTATAGGGTCTGGACGCAGTTGTAAGGAAAAAGACCTTGAGGATAATGGTAAGAGAAATAGGAATCATAGACAAAGCAGCTAAGACAGAGGAAAAGGGCATTCTAGAGAAACTCATTATGAGAGGAGGGAGAGTAGGGAGCAACATAGGCATCATAGACACCATAGATAGTATAATCATGATGAACCCCTACTTGCTACCCAAGGTATGTTAGATATAACTGAGGCTGTTAGAATCCCAAAAAGGCACAAAAAGATGGTAGGATCAAAATATTGGACATGAAAAATATCCCACAATTTGAAAGAAGATGCAACGCTAATCCTCAAAATCATTTACAAGCATTTCATGATGCATGTTCTTGGCAAAACATATAAAATGAGTGGCAAAAGCTCAAGTTGTTTCCATGGACATTGATTAAGGAAGCAGAAAGTTGGTACCAGTCCTTAGAACTAGAATCCATTCATCGATGGAGTACCATGTTAGAATTATCCAAAAATAAGTATAAGACATACTCATGAGTGTCCAAACTACAAAAGCAAATCCAAGGATGAAAAAAAGGAGGAAATGAACCCTTGGATGTTGCCATGGGCTAATATTATGCACTATTACATCGTTGCCTAGTCCATGGTTACTCGCAAAGGGAACAACTACACCATCTCATAGATGGGCTTAGGCACGAAACATGAAGAACCCTTGGGACTTATGCCCAACAAAGGCTATCTGAGCTTAGGGCCCATCAAGTACAAAGATTGTTGGAGCAAGTTGCTAAAGAGGAAGGTGAGTTAAGGAACAGAGAGAGTGTGGAAGAATATAACAAAGATCCTTCCCTTTGAAATAACAGAGTTAGATTTTGTGAGAATGAAGAAGAGCCACCACTTGAAGAGATATTGAATAGGAAAACCTTGCCCATTCAAACAATTTTCAAAATAGTAGAAGAAAACCTTCCCTAGATAATAGATTTCGAATAGTTCTCAAAATAGTAGAGGAGTCTAGAGAGGAAGGTAGTGATTGAGAGGGGAGAAAAAAGAGAGAAGTTGAATATGCACGTAACAAAGGTAAGGGTAAAGTTGCCATCATTGAAGAGGTTTTGGATTTGGATATAGATAATGATGGTGGATGTGAGATATGCCAATATGACTATCCTAAGGGATGTTGCCCTATAATCTCACATTTATAGGAGTCTGAGGTGTATGCACTCAACCCACAATTGAACAGAAGGTAAACACCCCGAAGGTTACCTTATCCCCAAGGTAACCCAAGGAAGTTCCACCAATCCTTAATGTATTATCCAAGTGGAACTCCACCACAACCAAATGAGCAGTATCAATAGTGGCAGCACCCACACCCGCAATCATGGGGAATGCCACCACCACGTCAACAATACCCTTACCATCAACCCAACCTGTATGGATACTACGTGTAGCAGCCAATCTCTTCACATGACTCTACTAGTCATGTCACTTCCCAACCTTACTACCAAACCCATGACTATTATAGAACTCCTCCTACAGATTATGTTCCACAAACATACTATCCTTTTCATCTGGCTACATCTCTTCCACCCTTAACTCCATTACCACCTACTCCAGCCATGCAGGGTGAGCTCCCTACCCAGCCATAGCAACGTAATGCTACAAGGGTTGGTAATCCTCACCCTACTATTGGTTTGAACAATCATGTAAAGAAGAGACCTCTCTTTAGGATAGATAGTCCAACAAAGTCCTTGTAGTCACAAGCAGCTAACTCTCCAAAGGCCTCACCATCATCCAAAACTTTGAAACTCCCTTCAAACCAAAGGTCACATTCAATGCACATGGTCATGTTGACCCATGCCATTATTGATTGGATTAAGGATGGCCATCGTCCTAGGAAATTCTTCGATCCTGGGAGTCCTCTTATATATTTACAAATTACTAGGAATGAACCTTGCAAGGCTCTTTTGGATTCAAGTTCTAGTGTCAACTTAATCTTCCAAGAAATGTACAAAGCTTGGAACCTACCTCTACTAAAAAAAGAGTGACATTCATTTAGAGCTAGCCAACCAATCCATCACTATCCCATTAGGACTAGTCGAGGACATTGTTACCACTATTTGTGAATGGTTGTATATAGCTGGCTTCCTAGTGATTCATGTCAACAACTGTAAGGGGGACTTCCCTATCATAATGGAAAGAGCATGGCTAAGCATAATTGATGCATGCCTAGGAATATGTAATATTTCCCTAGAGATATCAAAGAAAAATATGTTTGGAAAGATTGAGAAGAAGGAAGTTCTGTGCATCGCATACAGTGACATAGGGTGTAATTGCATGCAAAAGTCCTGGTTCATACAACGTGTAACATTGCTTGCATGCAACCAGTGTGCACAAGTAACTAATATACAAAGGTGCCTATATGTGGCAGCCACAAGATAGGAAGGCACCCAATGGTTGATAGTTGACCAAAAGAGCAACTCAACTATATGCATGGAACCAACTAAGGGTGTGACTTGTGCTTACATCGATAGCATAGATACATTAGAGCAAGTCCATTACCAACTTTCAAGTCTTGACATTGAAAATATGAACTAGGGGAAGCTGGAAATCCCTGAAAACTTTAAACAAGAGTCACTAGAGTTAAAATCGTTTCCCACCAGTATGGAGTACACATTTCTCAAAAATGGAAAACTGGTAATTATTAATGCTAAGCTTGCTCCTCAACAAAAAGAGAGGTTACTAAAAATGATGAACAAATGGTCAAAAGCCTTTGCTTGATCATATACTAAATTAACTAGAATAGATCCTAGGATATGCCAACATAGAATTTACACTGATTCCTCCATGAAGCCTCGATGACAATTATAGAGGTGATTGAACCTAAAACTTAAGTAAGTGGTTAAGGAAGAAATTGAACAACTTCTAAAAGCTGGGTTCATCTACCCCATTACTGATAGTGAATGGGTTAGACCATTAATTATTTTGCCCAAAAAGGGAGGCAAATGGACCGTGTGTATAGAATTTAGGCTACTAAAGATGGAAACATTCAAAGACCACTTTCCATTGCCATTCGTCAAGCAAGTCTTAGACACCATTGCTAGGCATCACTACTATAGTTTTTTGGATGGGTACAGTGGATACAACCAAATCCAAATAACACCAGAAGACCAAGCCAATACCACATTCACAAGTCCTTGGGGGAAATTTGCATACAAATAGATGTCATTTGGCATGTGCAATGCTCCTGCAATATTTCAATGTTTGGTTCTATGTATCTTTCAGTAGCAAATAGGGAATGGTGTAGAAGTCTTCATGGATGATTTCTCCCCCTACGGAGTGAACTTTGATCAAGCATTGGACCAATTAGAGCAAGTACTAAAACAATGTGTTGAAACCAGTTTAAGGCTCAACTGGCAAAAAATACATTTAATGGTCCAAGAAGGCATAGTATTAGGGTATAGGATTTCACAAACAAGTATAGACATAGATCCTGAAAATATTAAAGTCATCCCATGAATAACATGCCAACCTGAAACTGTAAAAGAAATTTGATCATTCCTTGGACACACTGGATATTATAGAAGATTCATAGAGAACTTTTCAAGGGTTGCAAAACCATTAGTTGAACTAACAAAAAAGGCTTTTAAATGGACCAGAGAATGTGAGTTAGATTTTCAAACTTTAAAATAGAAGCTTATAGAAACACCTATTATACAAGCTCTTGATTGGTCTAGACTGTTCCATATAATGATTGACGCATCCAACTTTGCTTTAGGAGTTTTACTTGCATAGTTAGATGACCAAAAATGATCCTATTACATTCACTGTGCAAGTCAAAGTATTGTTGGTGCACAACTCAACTACACCACAACAGAAAAGGAATTAATGGTTGTGGTGTTTACACTAGATAAGTTCAGGTACTATGTATTGGGCTATAAGGTATTTGTACACACAGATCATAGTGCAATTCAGTTCCTACTGAATAAACCAATGATGAGCCCTCACATCATGCAATGGCTCGTAATCTTACAAGAGTTCGATCTTACAATAATAGATCATAAAGGCACTGAGAACGTTGTTGCTAATCATTTATCTCAGTTAAGATGGGACAACAAAGAGGATGAATATTACCTTTTTGATCACTTTCTTGATGAATCCCTCTTTGCAGGTGTAGTAAATAATCAATTAACCATGGAAATAAATTGGTATAGTAGCATTCTTACTTATCTCCTTACATAAGAAACACCACAAGAGTTAGATGCTAAAAAGAAATAGCAGTTTCTTCACCAAGCCAAATATTTCATGAAAATCAATGGAGACCTTTATAAGGTATGTCCTGATGGCTTGGTCTAATGGCGTGTTCCCAATGTAGATCAATTACAAGTTCTCTAAGATGCTCATGAGGGTCCTTGTGAGGGTCATTATGCTGGGAGATGAATAGCCATTAAAATCTTACTTGTAGGATATTATTGGCCTATATTGTTCTAGGACGCTCATCATTTTGTCCAATCTTGTGAGTGTTCACAATGTGATGGGGGAATGACTGTTAGGATGGAGGGTCCACAATAAAGGATTCAACCTTTAGAACCCTTCGACATATGGGGAATTGATTTTATGGGACCTATTACACCAATGTCCAATGAAAAAGCTTACATTGTCAATGTCGTTAACTACTTTACAAAATGGGTAGAAGTAGCTACTATTCTGGACTGTACATCATCTACCACTACATGATTTGTTCAACAAAAAATCGTTAATAGGTTTGGTGTGCCCTATGAACTTATTTTGGATAATGATACACATTTTATAGGTGCAACTTTTCAAAAGTTGATGCAACGCTTAGGAGTTGAACAAAAACTAACTACACTGTACCACCCTCAAGAAAATGATCAAGCCAAAGTAACTAATAGGGAGATTATGAAAATATTGACAGGAACCATTAGCAAATATAGGTGAGAGTGGAGCACCAAACTGGATGATGCTCTTTGGGCATACTACTTCATATGGAAACTTCCTATAGGCTACTCTCCCTATGAGTTAGTGTATGGAAAACTCCCAATGCTTCTTATTCAAGAAAAACTCCGTACACTATCTACGGAATATGATCTCAACCTTGACCTTAATCTAGCATAAAGAGAATGGTTAATGAACCTTAACCTACTAGATGAGAATCAATTAGTCACCCTGTCATCTAATGAATTACATAAGGATTTTAATAAACAATGTCATAACCTAAAAATTAGAAAAGTTAAGTACCAACCAGGAGATAAGGTTCTTTATTAGAACCCCACACACATGCCACAATGCACTAAATTTCAAATGCTATGGGGAGGACCTTATATTATTCATGCAACTTTTCCTTCAAGATCCACGATGATTTACAAACCTGATAGCCCAGATAAGAAATTGTTGGTCAACATCCAACAAACCAAACCTTTCCATGAGCCTAGAACAACCAATACCAATACTACCTTTGTTGGTGTACAACCCTACTTGCTATTTTAGATCTCCTCCCTTCAACTCAGTCATGAGGGAGAGGGCTACCAATGCTAATCATTCTCATTACTTAGTTCCTTTTGTATGTTTTTTTAAACATTATTTTTTTACACATTTTTTTCATATTTACTTATTTTTTATTTTATATCATCGGTACCATTTTTACTATTTCTTTGTTTGTTTCATTTACTTTCATTTGTCATACAATAAGTGCTCATGATGGTGGATTGTCCTATAATGGTGTTGATTGTTAATGTTTGGTTTTTACCTTTGATTTTTAATGTTGATACTAAGATATGATTTCTTTTGATGAAACAGGCAATGAGTCCACATCATCCATTCATCCATTCAAATTTATGGTTCCCCTTTTTTTGGAAGTGTACTATCCATTTTTTCTAAGAAAAACTTATTAATGAACTGGTGACTTAGTACTTTTTGAACCAATGAAAGATTCAAATGGATTGAGAAGGGTGTGAATTCAAGGGGATTCAATGCATTTATGCTGACTATTCTCTTGGGTACTTGGATGCTTTTCATGAGTCTTCTTCCATTTTGCTATTTACCAACTATTAGGAAGTTGAATGAATCTAAATAATTCTTTGCATGGTGTGGTTCTCACTCAAAAAAAAAAAAAAAAAAACTAGTGGGAATTCAAAGCACACCTCTTAGACATAATAAAGAAACATGGGCTACAAACACTGGTTATGGCACTGAAAAGACATGTTACCCATGCCTGAAGGTTCCCTCTAACTAAGGCCCTTTATCACTTCCTACTTCCCTATGTTTCTCTCCTTGGAATGGTGGTGACTCAATGAATGCATTCTTGTTGCTTCACAAGGATGGGTTGGTCAAATATATTGATGCAAGATCACTGGATGTGGTGGTGACACTAGAATTAGGATGAATTTTATTCAGTCATCTTAACTACATAATACACAAGGGACTTTACACAACCTTGCTCTTGGGATTNACTAATCATAAAATTGGCAATGAGGTGGAATATGGGAAGAAATGNCTCCTCTCCTTCCACATTTCTTCCCATATTCCACCTCATTACTGATTTTATGATTACTCTATGTCTTGTTTGACACATTATTAGTCTTCGGTAAACTCTTGTAAGTAAGTTCTTAACCATTATTTCCATATGTCATTCCAAGAGCTTACGAACTCTTTGGTTTGTGGGTCTGTCAGGGCATAAAAGGCATGGGCCTACTTTGGGGAGGACCCACTGACATTCCTTTTTGGGGAAATTGTTAAGTTCTTTTCCTTAAACATTCTTTGCAATCAACCATTTCTTGTTTCATCCCCATCCATGACATTCATTTTATTAGCTTCACCATTGTTATTTCCCTCATCTTCATTGTTCCTTCAATTTTTCCATGCTATCATTACCAGAGGTTTGCTCTTAGTCGTGGGGGCCCTGTCACAAATCTTTCCATTCAATTACCTATCTCACCTCTACACCTTGGGTAGTTATCAGATAAGAACCTCTAACCTAGTATTCACCATACCCACAACCCAGCCAATGCGCTTATATTGAGGCAAGGTATCAACTGCATTATGGCTTATCTATCCCTGCTAATTCGTGACTATGTTATGAGTGTAGATGGTGATTACACAAACAATGGACTGGGATAGGAGGAAGCACTTGGGATGGACTGGAGATGGAGCATTTATGCAAAGGAACAAGTTTGGTCATGGGGCTATGGATGAACAACAGAATGCACATTTCTGACATCAGCAACAATGTGCCTCATTTTCTTCTCTCTCTCTCTTTCTCTTCAACCTGTCGAATGAGGGTCTAGATGTTATTTATGTACAATGTTCACCACAATGGGCATGAACACCAATGTTGTAATATGTTTTTCGATCTATTCACCAGGCACTTTGAGTTTGTTATTCCCTGTTGTTGTCAATTCTCATTCAGTCAATTTTCCCATACCTTCCCAATATTTTGTAAGGAACTTGAGGACGAGTTTTGATTCAGTCATGGGGGTATGATGAGCCACAATATCGAGGACACGATATCACATCCATGATATTGGGTATGCGATATCAGAGCCTTCCAAGTGATATCAAACATCCAAAATTGGGGCCTATCTTGTCACCTATAAATAAGAGGTGGATGCACTTGGTTTGGAAATAGTTAGTTAATTAGTCTTACTCCCTTACCCAAACTCTTGCCTTTTTTCCTTCTTAGAGTTAGAATTATTTTTGAGTGCCTATAGTAGGAGTCATAAAGTGAACGAATCTTTATTCAAGCATTATGTACCTGAGCATACCTTATGTCCAGAAATAAAGATGAACTTTGTGAGAAACCTTGCAGCATTCAGAATTGCTTATTTAATGTTATTTACAATTCTTTNGCCATTTTGGGATATATATTTTCATCTCTCTCTCTCTCTCTCTCTCTCTCTCTCTCTCTCTCTCTTCATTAACTCCCCCAAGTAAGCACACTCAGTCTGACTACTTCGAGCATGCATGGAACACTTGGTAACCCAATAACGATTAGTGTTTGGTAATCCCAGTAGTGTCACATTGGTTCAAGATGTGTATGACAAGTGGGAACAGATGCTAGTGTTAGGACTAGTTAGAGCATAGTAGATTAGTTTAATTGAATTAGTTACTTAATTATTTTACTTCTCCCTTTGTAGCACTAGGAAATAAACAAAAAAAATATATATAAAAATAATATACCTCAAGTTTACTTAACCATACAATCGTGCCATACAAGTAAGCTTGGGAAAACAACAATTGACTAACCCGTCCTTGTTCTATAAATGCACATAAGCACTTAGTCCTTGGAATTTGACCGAATCCTGTGTGGACACTCATATTTGTATGGTTTTGCATAGGGATACCTCGTCGCTCATCACCAATCCATTGTTATTCCTTTGGAATTTGTAGAAGACATTGTGATCATTATTTATGGATGATCATATCCTACCAATTTCCTGGAGATCCATGTGGGGAACTACAAAGGGAACTTCCTTGTCATCATTAAAAGAGCATGACTAAGTGCTATTGATGTTAGGTTATGGATTCGAGATCTTTTCTTGAAGATTTCTAAAGAAAATATATTTGAAAAGATCGAGAAGAAGAGAGTTCCATGCATCAAGTATAATGACACAAGGTGTTATTTCATGCAAAGACTAAGGATCATAAAAGGCACATCACTTTAGGAATGTAATTATCATGTAGAGATAACAAAAATTAAAAGGTGCCTATATATAGTACCCAATAAATAAAAGGTACCTAGTGGCTGATAACAGATAATGAGGTTGGATCAACAATATGCATGGAATTAGCTGAGAGCCTCATTAGCTCCGATGTTAAAAGCATGAATAAGTTGGACTAGCTTCATTGTAAACTCTTTGATGTGAAAAGTGAAATTGATTAGGGAGAGTTGGAGATCTTTGAAAATTTCAAGAAAGAGCCCCTCAAATTAAAGGCTCTACTAACAACAATGGAATATGCATTCCTAAACAATGGCAAGTTGATAATTATTAATGTCACACTTGCTCCAGAACAGAATAAGAAATTGTTATAAGTTATGAGTAAATGACCAACAATATTTTTCTATTCATATCATGGGTTGATAGAAAGTGATCCTAGGATATGCTAGAACAAAATCTACATAGACTCATCCATTAATCCAAAGAGCTAGCCACAAAGACACTTGAACCTGAAACTTAAGCGAATCATCAAGGAGGAGATTGAACAACTCCTAAATGCTAGGTTCATCTACCCAATTTTGGATAGCCAATGGATTAGAGCACTTGTTATTGTGCCAAAGAAAGGAGAAAAGTGGAGTATATGTATAGAAGTTTGGCTATTGAACATGGAAACCTATAAAGATCAATTTTCATTATCATTTGTGGACTAGGTGTTGGATATCATTGTAGAGAACTATTAGTACATATTTTTGGATGATTATAGTGGCTATAATAAAATCCATAGAACACTAGAGGATCAAGCTAAGACAAAATTGACAAGTCCTTAGGGAACTTTTGCATATAGAAAGATGTCCTTTGGCTTGTACAATGTGCTTGCTACATTTCAATGATTGGTCCTAAGCATCTTCCAATAGTAGATCGGTAGCTGGGTAAAAGGCTTCATGGATGACTTCTCTACCTATGGGGCTACCTTTGAGCAAGCCTTGGACCACCTTAAGCAAGTACTTCAATGATGTGTGGACACAAACCTAAGGCTTAATTGGCAAAAGAGCCACATAATGGTCTAAGAGGGCATTGTCTTGGGGCATCGAATTTCAAACAAATGGATCAATGTAGACCTAGAACAAGTAAGGGTCCTCCATGGAATAACCATATAGTCAAAAATAATGAAAGATGTGAGGTCATTCCTTGATCACACTGGTTATTACATGTGCTTCATTGAAAACTTCTCAAAGATCATTAAGTTCTTGGTGAAGCTTACAAGGAAAGATGCATCATTTGTCTAGACTAAGGAATGTGAGAATGCATTCTAGTAGTTAAAGCCAAAACTCATAGAAACTCAAATTCTATGAGCACCAAACTAGCCTAGGCCATATCACATCATGACAAATGCATTAAATTATTTCTTAGAGGTTATGGTTACATAGCTGAATGATCAAAAACATCCATACTACATCCATTGTGTAAGCAAAAGCATTGTAGGTGCATAATTAAACTACACCACAACTAAAAAGGAGCTTATTGTAGTCATATACGGGTAAGATAAATTTAGGCATTATGTGCTTGGATACAAATTTTTTGTGCACATAGACCACAATGCCATCTAGTTCCTAATGAATAAGCCAACGATGAGCCCCTATGTCATATGGTGATTGGGGATCCTCCAAGAGTTTGATTTAACAATGATTGACTAAAAGGAGACCAAGAATGTGATGGCTAACCATTTATCTCAATTAAGATGGGACAACAAAGAGGATGAAAGTCCACTATCTAGTTAATTTCCTAATGAAATCCTCTTCACTAGCGTTGTTAATTCTCAAAATCCCAAGGAAAAAAACTAGTATGATAACATCCTCTCCTATCTACTCACACACGATATGTCATATGAGTCGAACCACAAGAAGAAATAATAGTTTCTTTATCAAGCCAAAAACTTTATCGAAATCAATGATAACCTCTATAAGAGTTGCACATATGGCTTGGTACGATGGCGTGTCCCTAATGCAGATCAACTTTGAGTCCTCCATGATGCACACGAAGGCCCTTGTGAGGTCCACTATGCTATGAAGAAAATGACCATTACGATCCTCATGGCAAGCTATTATTGGCCTACAATCTTCAAGGATGTCCATCACTTCTTCTATTCTTGTGATAGATGCCAACATGATGGAGGGATGACTACATATATGAAAGGATCTCAAAAGTCAATTCAACCATTGAAGCTGTTCAATCTTTGGGGGATTAACTTCATGGGATCCATCAACCCGATGTCAAAGTAAAAGGCATATATCATTGTGGATATTGATTATTGCACCAAATGGGATGAAGTTGCTACCTTCACTAACTTTTCATCCTTTGTAATAGCATGATTTGTACAACAAAATATTGTCAATAGGTTTGGTGTGCCATGAGTAGCTATCTTAGATAATGGAACATACTTTATTGGTGCCACTTTTTAAAAGCTCATGAAACACTTGGAAGTTAAACATAAATTAACAACTCCATACCATGCCCATGCCAATGGTCAAGCTGAGCTCACTAATAGGGAAATTACTAGAATACTAACATGTATCGTTAGTAAATATAGGAAGGACTAGAGCAGTAAACTCAATGATGCTCTTTGGGCTTATTGTTCAACATGTAAAATTCATATTAGTTGTTCTCCATATGAGTTAGTGTATGGGAAACTTCCAACTCTTCCCATCCAAACTGAGCTCTATACACTTTTAAGGAACTGTGACCTTGACCTAGATCTAGGTCTAGCCCAAAGATAAAGGCTGATGCATTTTAACAAACTAGATGAGAATAGATTAGTGGCTCTATCATTGAATGAAGTGCACAAGGCACATAATAAGAAATGAACTAACCTTCAAAAAAGGAAAATAAATTTTTAGTAAGGAGATAAGGTGCTCTACTAGAACCCCATGCATGTACCTCACTGTACCAAATTTCAAACCCTATGAAATGACTCTTACATTGTACATGAAACTTTCCTATCTAGGGCCATGATGATCTATCATCTTGATAGACCAAAAAAGAGATTATTATTCAACATCCAATAACTTAAACCTTTCTAGGAGACAAGAATAACTAGTGGAAATAATGCTTCAATTGATGGCCAACAATGCTCAATCTTCTGAATCTCTTCCTTCCAACTCAATCGTGGGGGAGATGGCCATCCATGCTAATATCTTATAAGTGGCTTCTCAATTTTTCAAATATTTTTTTACATCATTTTTCATAAATTTTCCATTTTTTTAATATTTTACAATTTCTTTTATATTTTTCTTTATTTGGATTTTCTTACATGTCTTTTTCTTCTTTGTTTCAATTAAGACTTTGGTGTCAAACATAGCTATTGACTAATGATGGTTCATTCAATTCCATTTATTAAATTGATTGCTTAATGACTAGATCTCATCATTGAATTTTAACATTGATTAATGGAACATTTCTTTTCTCATGATACAAGGTAGTAAGCAAATGACATCCACCCATTCCACTACAACTCCATGGTATTTTTCTCTTTTTGGAAGCATGAGGTTCTTTCTAGAAACAACTTTAAAAGAACTTGTCACCTTGATGTTCTCTAGACTTGGAAAAAATCAAGTGGAATTGGCAAGGGTATGGATTCAAGGGAATTTATTACCTTTCTTACCTACCTACCATCTAGAGTTTTATGGGTATTATCATCAATTCCTCATCATTCTTAGTGTCAACCAATAACAAGAAGCAATGTCTTTGCATGATTTGTTTCCCATGAAAAAAATCAAAAAAAAAACATGGGAATTCAAAGCACACCCCTTAGATGAAATAATGGGCTACAAGCACTCGTTATGGGGCTAAAAAGACATGTTACCCATGCTTGAAGGCACCCCTCTAACTAATGTTCTCTTCACTTCATACTTTTCTTTTCTTATCTATTTGGAAAGGTGGGTGATCTTTGTGGATGTCCATGAGGTCTAAGGGGTTGAATGATCTCAAAGTACCAATGTAAAGTAACTGGAAGTGGATGGTCCTGATGCCAACTAAGGATGTGATGCTCCTAGGTCACTTTAATCCCAAACTCGACAAGGACTTCATGTGACCAGAACAAGGAACTCCATTCCATTCTCTCTCTCATCATCACTTCAATCCATTTGCCATCTCATTGCCTATTTCCATAATCAATCAATGTGTTTATTTTGATATGTCTTAGTTCTTCAGTGGTAGGTGATTTGATTTTTAACAATCCATGGCCATTAATCATCCTTGGAGCCTATGGACCCCTTAGTATGGGGCATGCAAGGACATTAAGGACATAAGCCTATTATGGGGAGGACCCACTTACATACTCTTTGGTTTGAAAGGTTAAATTTCCTATCCCTTAGTCATTTTGCTCTTAAATCCATTGTTTTCCACCATATAACAACTAGTTTTTACACTTTTTGACAATCAAACTCCATCCAAATCTCTTTTTCCCAACAATTTCCAAGCCCTCTTCAATGCCTTGCTCTTATACTAGGCTTTTTTGTTTTCCTCTAGACTTCAATTTTATTAAAAAACTATTTTTCCATAATTAGGTTTTCAACTAAACGTTTTTCCTCTACTGCTAGGTTGATGTATCCTCATTAACATAGGGGGAAAATATGATAAATATGTATAAACCCTTAGCCAAATTTTCATATTTGCAATCCAATGCTAGAAGAGTTTTTGTATCTTTTTGAGCCTAGAGCACCTTCTAAGTGTTGTAACTTGCCAACCACTTATCCAATTCATCCTATTTTTCAACTCTCAAGCTATTGTAGATGAGCTTTACATCATGGGGTCCATAAACCTATGGTTTATGATGGAAACTTATTCAATATTTTTCTAACTCCCCAAAATTTAACTAATAAAATAATATTAAAAATCACTAATCTACACTAAGTTAAACCTCATTAACAAACTCAGGTAGCTAAATGAATAAAATATACTAAAATAACCAATTTTCCATGATCATAACCAACCTAAGTGTAACTTGCCAAATGAGAAAAGGTATCAAAAGTATTAAAAGTTACACATAAAACACTAATCCTTGACTATGTTTGTGATCATAGATGATACTAAAAAAGGGATCATAGGGAGAAGGACTATCCCAAACAAGGGATAAGTGACTGAGAAGAGGAAGGATCTAGTAGCCACAACAACCCTAAGAAGATGAAGCTAAAACACATGTGGCTAGACCTCATCAAGAGGAGCCCAAAGTGGAATATTTCCATCAGATTTCCATAGTAGAGATAGGCCAATCTAGGCAAGATGAGATGCCAAGACCTAGGCCAAATTTGGTGGTCATATTGATTGAGGCTTGTATTGAACAAATCCATTCTAAGGAGGTCTAGAGTTTGGTTCTTCAAGAACTTAACTTTTTCCCCTTCTTGGACTTGGCACCATAGGAGGTTAAAACTCAACTATAGGGGTCTCCCATGTGGTCCATTCTCACTTCTAGTGGGGAGTAGTACATAAGGGAAACCTATCTTTTCTAGAATAATCGATAGGTATATGCCATAGTTAAGATCAATGGAATCATTGTCTCCTATTTGGTTGAGGCTATTGAAGAGGTCCTTAGATTGCCTAATACTGGGGCAACATTAGTAAAAATTTCTACATAAGTGGGCCCAAAGGAAAAAAGGAGTGGTTCCAACAATGCTATGGGGTAGACCATAAGGAGTATGATGCACTCACTAAGGTGAAGAGAGCTTATTTGATGATTGTGGCCTATACCTAAATCCAATAGTGAGGCCTGGTAAAGTCACTATCTTCTTCGCTTGAGTATGCATTGCTCTAAGCGGTAAATTCCTAGTCAATCTCCCTCAACTCATCTTCTTGAAGATTGAGGAGAACTTTAAAGAAAATGAGCAAGGAAGGAAGACACTTTCCTTTCTATGCCGAATTAGAAAACTTTGCAAAAGGAATGGCATAGCCTATTACACAAATAATACACTCCATCATGCTCTTACCACTTCTTGGTAGGAGATGATGAAGGATAAAGCACCTACTACTCTGTTACAAGAGGAGCAGCCATCACCATCCACCAAAGAGATAACACCAGAAGCTCATGTAGCCATTAAGAACATGAGGAAATTGTGTGAGCAACTAATGTAATAGCATCAAGGTGAGGTAAGTGGTAGAGAACCATCATCTACTGGTTAACATTGAGCCATCTCAACAAATTCATAAGAATCATAAGATAGCTGGAAGAGACTACCTCACTATGTTTGAACTAAAGAATGTAAGGACCTATGAGATCAAATTCGATCACTAGATAGTATCCATCCTTGGGAAATATGAGTTTCTAAAATTTTTTGAAAACATCACAACCTTCTTGGTGCACATGGAGAAGGGCAAGGGGGCAACCGTTCTAGTGATGCAGCATCATGGGTAGAAAACAATAGTAAAGGTGGTGATTGACAGAGTGGTAGAAGCACTCAATGCTCCTAGAATAGTCATGCTAGATATTGCTATACTCAAATATGTGCATGTTTTCATGGGAGTGAGGAGTGAGATGTTTAGCATAGCCTAACGTGAGGAAGTGTTAAATCAATTAGTGGAAACTAGGCAACCACTTCTAGAGATCATTGATCTCTTGGAAAAAATCACTACAACTTAGTTAAAGTTACTAGGAACCAAGGGCAAACACATCATATAAAATTTCCAACTCAAGGTAGCCACTACTGAGAACCAATAATTCACTACCAATGTTATAGAACTAAGAGCCCAATTAGCCAATCCTATCATTCACAGCCAAGCCATCATATAAGATAAAGCTTTCTTGTAACTTCAAAATTGATTAACAGAGGCTAAGAATGAAAAAGGGATGGAAGTCTTCAATGAATCCTTATCAAAATTTTTTACCACCTACTTCAATAAGGACTTGATGCAAGTCTGCAAGAAGACCTTGGCCTTAACCAAAGACATTCATTGCCTATGTAATGTCAATGAGCAAAAAGAGTAGCTGGCTGAATTTGTTAGATAGCAGTAGGAGTAGCTCACTAAGGTAAACATGGACCTAAGGAGGTTGATAGTAGAGAACAAAAATTTGTTAATGGTGAAATTCTAGATGCTTTGCTAGACAATGACCATTGAGGTAGTTTCCTAGAAAGATGACGTAAAATTTGAACAAGTCAAAAATCGTTACAGAGACCAGGTAAGGATCCTTAAAGAGGTGAATGAAAAAAAAGATCCAATTGGCCAATGCGAAGATGAATAATGCCCTCCAACAACTCTAGTAAAGAGATGATGTATGGTAGCTAATTGTCTGAATGCCTACAACAAAGTAGAGATCTAGCTAAAGGAGTTGTAGATTGAAGAAATGATAAAGTATATGAAGCTTACCAACCTCCACCATGCAAACATGGTAATTTTAATAATTGGTAGGCCAAGATTAGAATTGGAAAAGAAGGTGGCTAGCTCGTACCTCCTTTATGAGGCTAAGTTTAAGCACCACAAGGATACTAAGTAGAAGTAGGAA
The DNA here is from genome assembly GCA_015680685.1 of Gnetum montanum. Lineage (NCBI taxonomy): Eukaryota > Viridiplantae > Streptophyta > Gnetopsida > Gnetales > Gnetaceae > Gnetum > Gnetum montanum. The sequence goes on along the minus strand of MNCI01000556.1, from coordinate 222,986 downwards.
ATAACTAATGTTGAGCTTGAAGTTCTATGGAGCCGATTCATAAATCAACAATTAGTTGCTCAAAACCTAGCTAGGAGAATGAATGACTACCATGAGCTATAGAACCTTGTAAAGATCTTTGATGTTAAACATAAACAATTCATAGCATGGTTTGTTAACATGAAGGAGCTATTTTATATAGTGTCCTATTCATGTGACATCCCCATACCAACCCATATTAGTGAGTCCACATGGACTATGTACAACCCACAAAGAAAGGAAAAGAAGATGAATGCATTATTGGATGCTTTTCATCCTCCACTAAAGCAGAAGCTGTAGCATGATAACCACAACCACAACCTCAACCTTTGCCATCACCACTAGAACTACTGAAGCCTGGTGGAGATCCTTTAGTATCCCAGAAGCCTCCACCTCGTGGCACTATTTCATCTTCTCTTCAACTTCAACAATGAGAGCATCTAGCTATTCATTTTTGTAAGGGTGTCAAATTTTATTATAAAAGACATCCATTTTTGTAATTTTTGTAATTTCATACAATTCATCACTTAGAGTCAGTTAGTTAATAATTTCATAACTTTCCAATTTTGTAAGAAGCTTGATCCTATTTTTGTTCATTCAAGGATGAGTTCTCACTGAGTCGTGGGGGTATGATAAATCATTCGATTAGCTATCTCAATGAACATGCATTGACACAGCCTTCTCAACATAGTCCCATCAACATAGCCCTATTGACACATGATTTGATGCATCAATGTAATGTCTAGTCTTGCCTATATAATACACATACCCACTACATTTATGGCATGTTAAGTCAATAGAGTAGTTAAGTTCTTGTAGTTTTCTTCCACTAGAGTTAGAATATCTTCTAAGTGCCCATAGTAGAACTTCAAGGATTGTATGAATCCTTATTTAAACATCAATGTACTTGGATACTTTAATGTGATGACAATAAAGACAAGATTCTTGGAATTCCTTGCAATACTTAAGAATAGCTTAATATTTCTTTCATGCACTTTATTACTTATGCATTTTATATTTATTTTCTTAGTTAATTAATACAAAATAAGTTCTCTATTAAGCTTACAAGATTAAATTTCCATGCACTATCAACATAGTTAAATATGAGGCTCTAATACAAGACCTCTTGGTAGCCTTACTAATGAAGTGTATTTTATCTAGCTCTGATATTGAATATTTGATATCAGAGCCCTAATATTAGATACTTGATATCAAGGACCAAGAGCTGATGTCAAATATCTAATACCACAGGATGTGTGTTGGCCTATAAATATAATTCTTGTGTGCATGGTTTGGGAGTTATATTTGTCATAGCATAGCAGAGCTCTTGCAGTTTTTCTTCGCCAAAGTTAGAATATTCTCCCAAGTGCTAGCAGTAGGAGTCATTGAGTGTACAAATCTTTGTTTGAGCATTGTTATACCTAAGCACAGTAGTGTGTGTGGTAATAAAGATGAGCTTTTTGATAAACCTTGTAGCACTTTGGCTAGATTAAATATTTCCTTCATGCATTTACTAATTTTAACAATTTTATTTAATGATTTTAAGTAATTAAGATAATTAAGAAATTAAACTAGCTAGGTTAAATAGCAATTAATTAAGCACATAACTACAATTACTTCGAGCATGCTCATGACACTTGGTAATCCTAGTAACGCTTAACGTTTGGTAACCTAGCAACGTTATACATGTTCAGGATGGGTATAGAAAGTGGAATTAGATCCTTATGTTAAGGTTAGTTAGACATTGGTTAGTTAGTTAGATTAAATTAGCAATTAAATTACTTCATTATTTTCATTCTTTATCCTAAGCACCCAAGACATAAAACATAAAAATAATAAAAATCATATGCCTTGATTACACTTAATCACACCTTTGCATATTACAAGTGTAATTGTGAAGATAACAAATGATTGTTAGGGCAAGTTCACTTCCTAGAGGCTAATGTACTAGAAGATAAAGGGTCCATAGAATTTTACCAAATAGCACGTGAATGCTTAGTGATTCATATGGTTGAGCATTGGGGTATTCAACGTTCATCATTAGCATCATTATTGAGAACTCTTTTTTTTAAACATGAAGTATATAGGCATAGTGAAAATCATCAACATCTTTGGGTAAACCTAAAGGTCAAACTCATTCTCAAAATAAATATAATAATTTAAGCACACTGATATCTTATTTTAATTACAAAATTTCTTCTTCTCATAGGTGTGATGATACTAAATCAATAATGCCTCAAGAATGCAAGGTGGTACATACTCATCTAGATGAGTATGTGTCTAACTTCACCTTCATCATGCATCTGGATGAATAACTGCAATGATGAGATATGGAGGGAAACATTGTAATGCCTCCTAACTGATTTGTGCCTAGGATGATACTCCAAACTCTTAGGAGGTTGGACATCCATGATCTTCAAGAAGAAAATGATTGGCATAAATTAAAGTTATTCTCTAGGATACTCATCAATAAAGCAGAAAGAAGGTATTGGTCCTTAGAGTCAGAATCCATTTGCAAGTGGAGTACAATGCTAGAGCTATTCAATAATAAATATTAGACGTACTCTTGAGTGTTTAATATGAGAAGGTAGATTCAAGGATGGAAGAAAGGAAAACATGAACCCTTGGATGCCACCATGGGTAGATGCTATTCTCTCATACACTGATGCCATAACCATGGTTATTCTTAGCGAGAAGAACTTCACCACATCATAGATGGACTTAGATTAGAAATAAGAGGAACTCTTAGGATCTATGCCCAAGGAAGAATATCATAACTTAGAGCCCATTAGATCCAAAGGTTGATAGAGTAGGGAGAAAAAGAAGAAGAAGAGATGAGAAAATAGAAAAGTGCTAAAAATTATAATAGGGATCCTTCCATTAGAAAAAAGTAGGTCTAATTTTGTGACAATGAGGAGGAGTCACCACTTGATGAGGTGATGTAGTGAAAAATCTTACCAATCCAAAAATCCATTTTTGATATATCAACCAAGGTTGATAGATTATGGGTCTCTTTAGATGAAAAATTTCAAGTTGCTCTAAAAATTGCAAAATAATTAAGAGAGCAAAGTAGTGATCATGACTACAGGAGGTAGAGATAAGCTAAATTTGCCTACCAAAGGGGTAAGGATAAAGCTACTATAGTAGAAGAAGTTATAGAGTTAAAATTAGATGATGATGTTGGGTGTGACATCTACTAATACAAACATCCAAAGGATGTTTCCTTGTCATGTCACACTTGTAGGAGTCTTGGGTATACGTGCTAAATCTTAAACTAGTAAGGAGGTAGATACCCAGAATATTTCCTTATCCTCAAGGCAATCCTAGGTAGTTCCATCGAAAATAAACCTACTATCTAGGTGAAGCTCCATCACAATCATATGAGAAGTAGTAGTTGTTGTAGCATCCATAGTCATGGGGGATGCCACTAAAAAGGTGGTAGTACCCTGATTGGCAACTAGATCCATATGGCTACTATGTTCAACAACCAATGTCTCCACGCAACTCTTCTAATCATGCCTCTTTTCAACATCACTACTACCCTCTAGATTATCATAGAAATCCTACTCCATCTACTAAATGGGAGACCCCACATCCATATTACCCTCCTCATCCTTTTGCATATGTCCCTCCATTCTCAACATAGTTATTGCCTGCTTCGTTAATGCAGGAAGAAATTTCACTTTAGTCACAACAACACAACGCAATGAGGGCTGTTAACTTACAACCATCTCCTCAGCCAAGTTGTTTAGAAACTAGATCATAAAAAAGACCTTTCTTCTGAACCAATAGCCCAACTAAACCCTCACATACACCTACAGTTGGCAACCTTGCTTTCCCATCTCCCTTTGCATCTAATCCATTTCAGTCCCTTTCAAACCAAACACCTCCCAAAGTGCATACCATCATGTTAACTCATGTGGTAGCTGATTGGATAAAGGTTGGACACCTTCCTAGGAAACTATTTGATCCTAAAAGTCCCCTTATGTACCTTCAAATCACTGGGAATAAGCCTTGCAAGGGTTTTCTAAATTTAGGTTCTGATCTTAATTTGATTTTCCATAAGATGTACAAAGTCTAAAACCTACCTCCACTTAAGAATAGCAACATCCATCTCGAGTTGGTTGATCCGTCCATCATTGTTTTCTTAGGACTAGTGGAGGACATTGTGATCACCATTTGTGGGTGGTCCTACCTCATCAATTTCCTAGTGATCCAAGTGGACAATTGCAAGGGGAACTTCCCAATCATTATGGAAAGGGCTTGGCTAAGCACTGTTGATGAAAAATTAGGGATCTGAGATCTTCCCCTCAAAATATTTAAAGAAAATGCATTCAAAAAGATCAAGAGGAAGAAAGTTCCATGCATCACATTCAGTGATACAAGGTGCAACTGTGTGCAAAAACTATGGGTCATTCACAGTGTATCTATCAAATCATGTAGCTAGTGTGTTGATATATTTGAAATTCAAAGGTGCCTATACACCACAACCACAAAGTAGGAGGGAACCAAGTGCTTGAGAACTAACCCTAAGAGTAGCTCAACAATTTAGATGGAAGCTGAGAGCTTAACATGTGCCTACATGGAAGACATGGATAAACTAGAGCAAATTCATTACCAACTCTCCATTAATGAAAATGATTATACCTATTGGGGAGAGTTGAAAATCCCTGAAAATTTTAAACAAGAGTCCCTTGAGTTGAAAACTCTACCTCTTACATGGAATATTTATTCTTGAAAAATTAGAAGTTAGTAATAATCAATGCAAATCTTACTCTATAAAAAATAAATGCTAATGAAGGTGGCCAACAAATGGGAAATAGCCTTTGTTTTGTCATACCTTGAACTCACAAGGATTGATCCTAGGATATGCTAGCATCGTATCTACACTGATTTAGCCATGAAGCCAATGAGTAGCTATAATGACAATTGAAACCCAAATTGAAGCAAATCATCAAAGAGGAAACTAAAGCAATGATTGAATCCCAAATTGAAGCAAATTATCAAAGAGGAAATCAAAAAACTCCTTAAGATGAGGTTTATCTATTCCATTGTGGATAGTGAGTAGGTTAGCCCACTTATGATTGTGTGAAAGAAAGGTGGCAAAAGGAGGATTTGCATTGATTTCTAGCTATTGAATATGGAAACATTCAAAGATCACTTTCCATTACCATTTGTGGATCAAGTGTTGGACACTATCTCCGAACATTGCTATTATAGCTTCCTGGATTGTTATAGTGGCTATAACCAAATCTAGATCATGCAAGAGGATCAGGAAAAAATAACATTCATGAGTCCTTGGGGAACTTTTGCATATCAAAAGATGCCTTTTGTCCTATGCAATGTTCCTGCAACATTCCAACACTTAGTCTTGAGCATTTTTTAGCAACCCATTAGTTGTGGGGTGGAAGTCTTCATGGATGACTTCACCACCTATGGTTCCACGTTCAAGCTTAAAAGAAAGATGCTCCATTCATCTAGACCAAGGAATGAAAAAATGCATTCCTAAGCCTCAAGCAAGAGCTCATAGAGACTCCAATTCTACGAGCACCAAACTGGTTTAGACCATTTCATGTCATGATGGATCATGCTTATGTAGTTGGACAATCAAAAGCATCCTTATTACATCCATTGCACAAGTTGAAGCATTGTGGGTTTACATCTAAACTACACCATCACAGAAAAAGAATTGATGGTGTGGTGTTTGCCTTAGAGAAATTCAGGTACTATGTGCTTAGATACAAGGTGTTTGTGCACATGGATCATAGTGCAATTTTCTTCCTAATGAATAAGCCAATGGTGAGCCCTTGTGTCATACGGTGGCTAGTGATCTTGTAGGAATTCAATTTTACGATGGTAGATTGAAAGGAAACTGAGGATGTGGTCATTGACCACTTGTCTCAGTTGAGATGGGATGAAAAAGGGAAGGAAAGCTCACTGTTTGATTAGTTTCTTGATGAACTTCTCTTTGCCAAGGCTATAAATGAACAATTTCCCATTGAGCCTATATGGTATGATGGCATTCTCACCTATCTTCTCATTGAAGAGATGCTACAAGAGCTAGATCATAGGAAGAAACAATAATTTCTTCATCAAGTGAAACACTTCATGGAGATCAAAAAGCACCTCTACAAGGTGTGCACCGATGGCCTAGTTCATTGGTGTGTCCTTGATACTAATCAACTAGACATTCTCCAAAATGCTCATGAGGGTTATTGTGGGGGAAACTATGCAGAAAGACACACAACCATTAAGATCTTGATGGTAGAGATATTACTAGCCAACACTTTTCAAGGATGTTCATAAATTTGTTAGCTCCTATGAATGTTGCCAATGTGATGGTGAAATGATTCCTTATATGGAGGGTCCTTAGCAGTGGATCCAACCACTAAAACCCTTCAACATCTAGGGCATTGACTTCATGGATCCCATCATGCCCATGTTAAATGGAAAGGCATACATAATAGTCACTGCTAACTATTATACGAAATGGATAGAAGTAGTAGCTGCCAATGACTACACATCTTCTTTTACTACTTGATTTGTATAATAGAATGTTGTAAATAGGTTTGCATGCCATGTGCACTAATTTTTGATAATGGAACCCATTTCAGAGACACCACTTTTTGCAAGATCATGCAACACTTGGGGGTTGAACATAACTTAATAACACCTTATCACCCCTAAGCCAATGGTTAGGCTAAGGTTACAAATAGGGAAAAGCAAATCTAGAAGAGATTAGAGCATGAAACTCAACAATGTCCTTTGGGCCTATCACTCGACCTAAAAGCTCCCTATAGGCTACTCTCCCTATGAGCTAGTGTATGAAAAATTGGCAACTCTTTCTATTCAATCTAAGCTCTATACACTTTCAATAGCATGTGACCTAGATCTTGACCTATGTTTAACACAAAAAGAATGATTGATCAACCTAAATGTGCTAGATGAAAATAAATTAGTGACCTTGTCCTTGAATGAAGTGCATAAGGCATTTAGCAAGTAACAACATGACCTAAGAATAAGGAAAGTCAAATTTCAACCTAGAGATAAGGTTCTCTACTAGAACCCCACACATGTACCTCAATTAACTAAGTTTCAAACATTGTGGGAAGGGCCTTACATCATTCATAAAAATTTTCCTTTTGGGGCCACATTAATTTACAAACTTGAGAGCTTGAATAAGAAACAACTAGTTAACATGCAATAAATTAAACCTTTACATGAGTAAAAGGAAGCCAGTTTCCACAACACCTCCTTGGATGGATAGCCACACTTAATTTTTTGGATCTCCTCCTTCCAACTTAGTTGTGGGAGAGATGGCTTCAAAAAAAGATCAATCATCACCTACCAAGGAGACAAGAAGAAGCAATGATAGAATCATTGATGAAGAAGAATGGGGAATGCCAATGCAAACAAGAATCACTTATGTTCACACTAATCCTTATCATCCTCAAAAATGCATTCCTTGATGCACGAGATCACTTAAAAATTTTAAGCTCTAAAAAAATTTAAGCTTTATTTCTAAAATTTCTAAAAATTTCTAATTCTAATGAGCAGGAGTTTCTAATTTTAATGAGCGAGAATTTCTAATTTTAATGAGCGGGAGTTTCTAATTTTAATGAGTGGGAGTCTCTTATTTTAATGAGTGGGAGTCTCTAATTTTAATGAGCAGGAGTTTCTAATTTTAATGAGCGGGAGTTTCTAATTTTAGAAGTTGGGCCCTATTTATACATGTACTAGCATGCTCATTCCCTTGCAGTCACAGCTTCAACTACTTGGCCACATTGTCTAAACACACTAATGAGGGGTGCAAGTCCCTAAAAATGTTTTTTGTCGTAACAAATGTTGTGCAATGCTTTGAGCTTTCTATTACTTTCTGTCTAATAGTTTTTCTATTTTACAGTTTCTTCAGTATTTCTCTCAACCTCCTTGTTCTTTTCCTTGATGCACGAGATCTATTTCTAAAATTTCTAATATTTTTCTCTCTACCTTGTTCCCTTGGAATTGTAGAGCCTTTCTTGACAGCATCTTTCACTATTCTCTGGGTTCTAACCATTTTCAGATTTTTTCTGTTTTGGTTAGGTTTTAATTCCTTTGTAGGTTCTCCATGGGTTTTGATCACGTTGCAGGATTATGTTGACCACAACATGTTTCTTTTTCATCCATGTTTTGACAACCACCCTGCTTACGTTGGTCTTCTCAATTGCCATTTCTTCTAAAGGTGTTTTCTTCAGTTTCATCACAACCTCTAGTTGTTTCTTCTATAGCATCATTGTAGCTCGTCTCTTCGTTGCTGTTGAAGATCTTTGTTCATTGCTATTTTTAGTCGGACATCTATGTGCATGAAATTCTTTGGTCTTAGACCCATCATGTCCACCATTCAAACATGAGGGTTCCCCTAAATGCTAAACACCCTTCAACTCTACCAAAAAGATCCAATTTGTTGAAAGTTTCATGTTTGCCTTTGAAAAATTGTTTTGTAATAGTTTTGTTAGTACATCGTCCCACCCCCATCTTGCCTATGAAAAATGGGGCCCACTCTAATTTTAATGAGCAGGAGTTTCTAATTTTAGAACTTAGGACCCTATTTATACATGTACTGGCATGCTCATTCCCTTGCCTTTGCAGCTTCGGCTACCTAGCCACATTGCCTAAACAAACTGATGAGGGGTGCAAGTCCCCAGAAACATTTTGTGTCACAATAGACATTGTGCAATGCTTTGAGATTTCTATTACTTTATGTCTAACATTTTTTCCTTTATATAGTTTCTTTAGTATTTCTCTCAGCCTCCCTGTTCTTTTCCTTGATGCACGAGATCTATGTCTAAAATTTCTAAAATTTCACTTTTGATGTTTTGTAGGATACAAGCATCGTGGAAAGCTTAAAGGTGATGTTGTGGATTAGCATTGTAGCCACCTTCAAATCTTGACATGTTGTTCATGTCTAGTTGTTTGATTCACTTATCCCTCATGTGCTGGGTTGGTATGTGGACAGCTTCTTGGATGTTTATCATGCTCTGGGTTGCCATAACGGGTTCATCATCATGGTCAAGTTTGTATGCTCTATTATAGTAGTGACCCCTTCTATGCTCATACCTTTCTTGATCCTCTCTTCAATCTCATCACCTCCTTCATATTCTTCATCTTTTGTATTAGAGTGACTTGAATAATGGTCATGGTGATCATGAGTCCTCCTTTCTTTCCTATAATAGTCCTAGTACTTGTGTCATATTTTTTCAAAGTCCTCTAATGATCATGATGAGGTAGATGAGGTAGCAAGAGAATGATGTTAGCTTGTTCTCCTTTCATGACTCTTGTATGCTTCTTCATAGGATTTGGTAGGAACCCTTGGCCTCAAGTCTTACTTATGCCTCTAGTTAGTAGCCTCCTTCTTAGGTGTCTCTACTAAAGTGGAGTGAAATTAGGCTTTGATAGGTTCCTCAAGTCTACCGATAGGAGTTTTTGAATAATCCTCATGGTTTTGGTGGAGTTGCTCTAAAATAAATGCATCAACATCAAGTTCTCCCAAGACAAAAGAAGTGTTGAGTTACCTCCCTTTGTTATGTACATGTTTGATTTTCATTGCAGCATCTCTCCTCATCTACCCCTTTATGGGTTCATAAGGCCTAGTCATGTGCATAGTCACATGGTACCCTTCCTAGATTTGGTTCAGATTCATTTCCCTTAAGGTAGTTCGGAGCATGTTGAGTGTTGCATGTTCTAGAGGTAGGACTATGTTTCCTTGCATGTCTCTCCACCTCATTTGATTATCCTAATGAAAGATGAAAGTGAAATATGGATGATAAGGATTAGTGTGAACATAAATGATTCTTTTTTGCATTGGCATTCCCCATTCTTCTTCATCAATGATTCTATCATTGCTTCTTCTTGTCTCCTTGGTAGGTGATGATTGATCTTTGTTTGAAGCCATATTATATATTTTTTTAGACATTATGTTTTAAGTGTGCTTTTCTTATGGTTATAAGGTTTGACTTTGTGTTTCAGATACAACAAACTTTGAGAAATCAATTACTAAGCATACATTGACTTATCCTTGGCAGTGGCACCAATGATGAGCAGTGGAGTAATCTAACATACAATCATACAAGATACGGGTATTCACACATAGCCTAGTCAAATTTTGTAGATAAGGCAATCTGATTATGCTAGTAAAAAGATCGTTGTCTTCCCACATGAGTCAATAAAATCAAGGTGTATGGTTTAACTCATAGTGAGATGTATGATAATTAATGTTTTATGGGTCATTCTCCTAGTATCCATTGTAAAGAGAAAAATGTAATTCTATGTTGAAGTTTAACTAAAGTGATAAAGGAATCTAATCTAGCCTATGGTGATGAGCATCCAACTTGACCTTTCATTCACACCTTGGATTTCATGTAACTACTACTAGGATATCAAGTACTTCGCTACTAGGAATACCAAGCGATAGTACTACTTGGTTACCAAACAATTACACTTAAGTATTTGAGAGTAGTCGTACTCATTCCACTTAACAAAAATAATAGTAAAGTGCATGGGAAAGTAAATTAGTAACTAAAGAAATAATAAACATTATACTAAGTTAAAATGATAAACATTAGTCTAAGTAAATAGTAAAGAAATCTAAGTGATGCTGTAATGATGCAAAGTAATCTTGATCTTTATTTTCGATCATGAAATATGTTCAAGTATATTCAACTCAAATCAAGATTCCACTCAATCACTTAGCGTCATACTATGGGCATACAATGCTAAGTTTTAAGTACTAAAATCAAGAAAACAAATTAAAAAAATTTCGCAAAGGTTGAAATGAAATTGTTATTTGATCATGCACCTAAATGTCATATTTATAGGCTTGGACATGTCTATGATATCAAATATCTAACATTGTAGTTTGGGCCCTAATATCAAGGATTTGACATCACAGCTATGATATTAGATCCTCGATATTGTAGCCCATAAAATATTTGATTTATCATACCCTCACAACTAACTAAAAACTCATCCTTGAGTTAAAAAAAATGAGGATGGATTTCCTTACAAAATTGGAAGGTATATTCACATGACACTAACTAGTATATACATGACTCTTAAATGCCACAGTGGTATTTACAAAAATGATAGGACAACTTTAACAAAAAAAAAAATTAGGTGAAGCTTGATGTAGCCTTATGTAGTTCCAAGTGGTGATAGTCCTAAGTGGTAGTAGCCTTATGCTAGTAATTGGTTGAGTTCATGATCATTATCTTCCCACATGAGTTAGAAAAATCAATGGGTATGATTTAACTCACAGTGAGATGTATGATAATTGATGTTGTATGGGTCATTCTCCTAGTATCTATTGTAAATAGAAAAAAATAATTCTAAGTTTAATTTTAACTAAAGTGATAAAGGAATCTAATCTAACCTATGGTGATGAGCATCCATCCTGACCTTTTGTTCACAGCTTAGACTTCATGCAACTACTACTAGGATTACCAAGTGCTTTGCTACTAGGCATACCAAGCAATAGTACTATTGGGCTACCAAGAAATTACACTTAATCATTTGAGATCAGGCGTACTCATGTCACTTAACAATAATAATAATAAAGTGCATGGGAAAGTAAATTAGTAACATTATACTAAGTCAAAACAGTAAACATTAGTATAAGTAAATAGTAAATAAATCTAAGTGATGCTGCAATGATGCAAAGTAATCTCGATCTTTATTTTTGATCATTAAATGTGTTCAAGTATATTCCGCTCAAATAAAGACTTCGTTCAGTCACTTAACATCATAATACGGGCATACACTACTAAGTGCTAAGTACTAAAATCAAGAAAACAAAGTAATATAATTTTTCTAAGGTTGGAATGAAATTGTTGTTGGATCATGTGCCTAAGTGTCATAGTTATAGGCTCACACATGTCTGCGATATCTAATATCTAACATTATAGCTTGTGCCCTAATATTGGGGATCCAATATCACAAGTTTGATATTGGATGCTCAATATTGTAACTAGTAAAAAATTTGATTTATCACTGCTCACCGAATTCACCTTGTTCTTTGATACTCTAGCTACCAGGGGTAAGCTTTACATTATGGAGGCCACAAACCTTTGTTTTCTTTTGGAAAATTTATCCATTAAAATAATATTAAACCACTCATCCTAAGTGGATCAAACTTGATAAACAAACTTTGATAGCTAATAATTAAAATAATATCCACTACCAATATCATAAACAATCCTAACTATAACTTGATCTAATAAGAGAGGTATCAGAAGAACTAAGGGCTATAAAGTAAAAAGCTAATGCTAGGTAACATTTGTGATCATAGATCACACCAAAAAGAGGATCACAAGCAGGAGGACATTCCCAGCCTAGGGAAAAGTGACCAAGAGGAGGAAGGGGTAAAAAGAAAAAAAAAACAACTACAATAGCCCCAAGAGCAAGAGGCTGAGGCAACACATGCAATGGAACCTCTTTGGAAGGAGCCCAAGGTGAAATCTATTTGATAATTTTCCATCATAGAGACAAACTATTCCAAGGAGAAAGAAGCTTCTAGGGCAAGGCCTAACCTCAAAGTTACCCTAACAGAGACCTACCTAGAGAGAATCAAAACCAAGAAGGTTCAAAATCTTGTCCTCCAAGAATTCTACTTTGGATTCTTCTTAGAGCTAACACCTAAAGACGTCCACACTTAGTTATAGGTGTTTTTTATGTGTTCCATTTTCTCCTTCATTGGAGAATGGTACATGAGGAAGACCTACTTGTTTTGGAACAATCAGCAAGGAGATGCATCCATCAAGATTAAAGATATCATAGTCTCCTACTAAATTGAAGTGATCACAAATATCCTTCATTTTCCTAACATTGGCAAAAAATTTATGGAGATTTCAATCTAATCGAATTTTAAAGCCAAGAAGAAATAGGTCTAGTATTTCTATGGGATGGACTATAAGGAGTATGGTACACTCACCAAAGTGCATTTTAAAATTGTGATCTATCACCTAAATCCCATGGTGAGGCCAAGTAAGGCAATAGCCTTCTTCACCCATATGTGTGCCATTCTGAGTAGAAGATTCCTTGTCAACCTTTCCCAACTTATCTATCTAGAGATAGAAAAGCATTTCAAGAAAAATGATAAAGAAAGGAAGACTCTCCCCTTTTAGTGCCTAATCAAAAAACTTTGCAAGAGAGGATGCATAACACACTATGCCAATGACATGGTTCATCATGCTCCTACTACATCTTGGTAGGAGATGATAAAGGATATATTACTAGCCAAGATGCAAGAGGATGAAAGGACCCCACCACCATTACTTGTAATGCCAAAGAAAATACTTGAAGTACTTGTAGCTATTGAATGACTCCAAAAACCCCTATTAGCAAGAGCTACAACAAGAAAAATATTTAGTAGCTGATGAAGAATAATCAATTTGTCATCCATTTCTAAGCCATCTCAATGAGGTTACTAGGATCATCAATTAGCTAGACCAAGAAACCATCCCACTCTTTTCCACACAAAGAAATGAAGCACTTGCAAAAATGAATCCTAGTACTCAAGATATTATAGTATCTAATTCTCTACAAGAATTACCTAAAATTTAAGAAAATATCACAACCTTCTATATCTACTTGGAAGAAGATGAAGGAATGATTATTTCAGTGATGTAACACTGAGGGTAGGAAATAGTGGCATAGGTGGTGTCGATAGGGTATCTGAAGATATGAATGCTTCTATAGTGTATGTGCTAGACATTTCTACAATGGTGGACATCCAAATATCTACAAGAGTAGGAAGTGATCAATTGAGTGTTTCCCAACATAAAGAAGTGTTGAAATGATTGGTGGAATCTAGGAAACTACTTTCAAAGATATTCAATCTTCGAAATGAGATTACAAAAACCTGTTGATAGTTGTTAGAGATCAAGGATAAATTATGCATTGCCAATTTCCAACTAAAGATGTCCACCATTGAAAACTAATGGTTGACTACTGAGGTTATATAGTTGTGGGCTTGTCTCTCTGATCCTAGATTTCTTAGCCTAGAAATCATGCTAGATGAACCTTTCCAATAGCTTCAGCACAAAATAATGATGGTTGAGAATGAAAATGAGGTAGTAGTATTTGATGCATCCTTGTTAAAGCCCATAACCTTCCACATTAACAAGGATTTGTCACAAGTTCGCAAAGAAACCTTGGTCCTAACCAAAGACATTCATCATCAAAGGAACATAGAATAATAAAAGGAGCAAATGGTTGAATTTGTTCATCAATAGCATGAGTAGCTAGCCAAGGTGAGCCTTGACTTGAAGAGGTTGACAATATAAAATAGAAATCTCTTAATGGAGAAAGTTTGTGCTCTTCGCTAGAAGACATCCATTAAGGTAGATTCCTGGAAAAATGAAGTCCCTAAATTGGACCAAGTAAAGAACCATTACAGAAACTAGGTTGTGCTTCTCAAAGAAGTTACTGACCAAGAAATCCAACTGGCTAAGGCAAAGATGAATGAGACCCTCCAACAACTCCAACAAAGAGACGACATGTGGCAGTCCATATTTAATGGACTAAATGCTTATAATAAAGTAGAAATTTTCATAAAAGAGTTACAAATCAAAGAGATGACTAAATATATGGAGCATGCCAACCTTTGATATGAAAACTTGGCTATGCTGATAACAAGGTGACTAAGAACAGATTTGAAGAAACAAGTGGCCAGTTCCTACCTCTTATATGAGATAGAATTAAAGCATCATAAGAAGCTTAAGTAGTAGTTGGAGATAAGCAATGATAAGCTTGAAGTTCTCGATAGTAGATTCATAGATCAATGGTTTATTGCTAAGGACCTAACCTAATGGATGAATAACTACCATGAGTTGTAGAACCTAGTAAAGATGTTTGACGTTGAATGTAAATAATTTTCAACATTGTTTGTCAACATGAAGGAGTTTTTTCCTTCAATGTCATGCCTGTTTGATGTTCCCTCTTCAATCCACATTGGTGAAGCTATGTGGATTGCCTATGATCCATGTGAGAAAGAAGAAAAGATGAAAGAATTACTGAATGTTCAAGCTTCCACTAGTAGCAACAATTTAGCCTTAGTCACCTCCATTGCCATCAATGCTAGAATTGGGCAAAGGACCTTCAACATCACAGGAGCCTCCACCTCTAAGCACTAATTGAAAATATTTCCCATTTTTGGTAACTTAGGAATACCTACTAAAATTTTTGTAAAGTGTCTAATTTTGTTATAACGGATATTAATCCTTTTAATCCTATATAACTGAGCACTTAGAATTGGTAAATTTAATCAATCAATTAGTCTTTTAGTTAATAAATTCCATACTTTCCCAATTTTTGTAAGAAACTCGATCCTACTTTTGTTCACTTCAGGAAGAGTTTTCAGTTAGTTGTGGGAGTATGATGAGTCATCATAATATGGGCTACATCAATAGGCATGCATCAATGTAGCCCTATCAATGTATCTTATATGCATCGATGTTGATATAGGAGAATCCTATATAAATTCAGGTACCAACCACATTTATGGTATCTTAGGTCCATATCATAATGAAGCCCTTGCAATTTAGTTTCTCCAAAGTTAGAATATTTTCTCTCTAAGTGCATGCAATGTGAATTAAAGTGATTGTACAAAGCTTTATTTGAATGCCATGTACTTGAATGCATTGGCATGAATGGAAATAATGTTAAGATTTCTAATATTCATTGTAGCACTTGGAATAGTTTTAATAGTTACTTTCAATGCAACTACACTTATGGCTTAGTTAATTAATGCATGTAATCTTAAAAACATAAGTACGACCACTTTGAACATAACATATTGCACTTGGTAATCCTAGTAGTGGCCATTTGGTATGCCTAGTAATCACTACTTTGTAACCAAGTAGCATTGATACTAGTTTAGGATGTGTACAGTAAGTGGGAATAATTACTTATGTTAGAATAGTTAGTCACTAGAGTAGCTAATTAGTTAAATAGTTAATTATTAAATATTCATTTACTCACCTAGCCTTAGGAGAAAATATATATAAAAATACTTATAAAAAATAGACATTATGTGCCTTAACTCACATTTAACCATAAAAACTGATAGCACAAGTGTGAGTTAGGAAGACAATGATCATACAACCCTTTACCTCATAGTTTAAGACTATAGGTAACTTAGGAACTAAAGTCCATGAAATTTGACAAGGTCATTAGTGCATGCTTGTGATTTGTATGGTTGGGCATAGAGGATACCCACTACTCATCAATAGTTTTGCCAATAGTGTGGTAATTACCACACTAGAAGAACAATAAAGAGATCCTTAGGAGGAGCCTATAGGAGAAGGAGATGATGATGATATCATCCTAGAGGAGTTGAAGACCTATGAAGACAGCATTATATCAAAGTTTCCAAGTCCAAATTTTGACAAACTAGATATGACTAACTTGAGCTTGCAAGAGATAGAAGAAAGAATTTTAGAGATGTATAGAGAAATGAAAGGTAAGTATAAATATTTGAGGAGTTGGTTTATATTATTTTATAAAATGATAAAATATAATTTACTACCTATGTTATCTTAATTTTTTATATAGATCCAAGGAAAAATAGCCAAGAATTAATAGCAGAACCAACTCTTATGCAGATTGATGAGAAGAAGGAGGAAGCTACTAGGGATTAAAAATAAGGCTACTGAAGCTATGTGAACATTAGTTTTGCATGTCACTTATGCTTGATACAAAGAGATAGTCTTTGTAAAATTTCAAATGTAAATGGCGTTTAGAAAAAATATGCAGTGTCAACTATTATGATGTGCATGAATTGAAATTTTTTAAAAAAAGATAATAAAGTTTGTTATTTTCAATTAACTAATCATTGTGTATCATGATGGTAATGAAAACTACATGATAATATTAATGCTAAGCAATCACTTATCACTTAACGTTGTGTGCTAATAATGATAAGTTATAACAAAAGAAAAATGAAAAAATTTCAATGTGAAGTGTTAATGTCAATCCTAATAGGCACTAGTAGATGTCCATCACTTAGAAGAAATGACAAACAAGATCAAGCATTTAACATAGAAAACAAGTGTAAATGACTTTTGTAAGTGACATGCAATGTCAAATTTTATTATGCATGCTAGTCATAATAATTTCATAACCACTTATAATGTTATTATCTAATAATAGTAAATGATAAGGATGAAAATATAAAAATATATCTAATAAGTATTAGTAGATTTCTATCACCTAAGAAAAGAAACAAATGAAATATATCAAAGCTCATGTATCTAACATTATTGTGTTAGCAATGAACTTTCGAGCATTCTTATAAGAAGAATTAGAGGAAGATGTTTCCTTAGGAGAAAATATATCAAGTTCTCCAAAGCTTGAATCATTAAATGTAATATCAAAGATGGACTGATCATTTAGGTCTATTAAGTATTTGGTATTGATAGAGTCCTTAGAAGAAGAGACAATTGTAGATTTTCCTACAAGTTTAGTTTTAATATTAACTAGTTTGACACTAAGTTGATAAGGTCATGCTTCACAATCTAAGTGAGAAACACTCAAAATCTATGTACCAGCTGATATGATTATCTCATAATTTTCTAAGGGGAAGTGAATCTCCTGATATATAGGAGATGATACTAAATGATGTTGAGTTAGCTAAGAATGTCCTAATATTTCATTCATATTAGGACATTCACATATGATCATAAAGTTAGCTTTAGACTATACAAAATCTACTACTATGAATGGAAACCTAACAGAACCTATAACTTCTACTTATGTACCATTAAAGAAAATGAAATCAGTATAAGCTTAATTGAAGATTACCTTATCATAAAGACTAAGACACTTGATAATAATCCAAATGATCACATTAGATTTAGTGCTATCATTAACATATATCAACATAATTGAGGCATCAAGTGATACTTTGACAGTGATGTAGAGTGGTAGCTAACAAATATCTCTTCTTTAAATCAATCTTGATGTTATCTAATTCATAATATGAGACTTAAAGAAAGGATGATAATCTCTCTGTTTGAGCTAGAATATTTCTTGGAACCATAATTCTCTTAAGAATATCATATAAAGCTACATGATATTATTTAGAGGTTGCTATGATGTCATACAAGGACAAGTTAATACCTTTTGAATGAATAGTAGTGATAATCTACTGTAGGACCTTATTATCCATTGACTGTGATGATCATGGAAAAATTGCCACTATGATTGGTTATATAGGATTAGTTGAAGATACAAGGCTATTTGAAGGAATATACTCCTAACGCTATTGGAAAGAGATATTCTTTGATGTTTTAGAAGGTTTTTTTTAATGCATTAATAACTTTATCCTTCTATATGACTATCTATAACTTATTAGTCTACTAGCTACAGGTATGGATTTTTACTTAAGATGATGGAAATAGATGGTTAGATGTTTGGGATATAGCAGGTGAATGGATATGTTGGGATTCAACATGATATGAAATGAGATGGGAGTAGGAAGAACAAATAGGTTAAGTAATAGAAGTAAAGTGATGGGATGAATAATAGTATGAGATGTAGCTAATATTTAGAAAGCATCATTTAGAGAATGAGGTTTAGAATAAGTCATTCTCTTCTGAGTGTAGTTGATAACTGTAGCATTGAAAATGTCCTATAAATGACATTCCTCTAAATGATATAGTAATTTAGTTAATGTCATTGTCCATCAAGAAATAAACTTGTCAATGGACTCATTTAAAGCTTATTTGATGGTTATAAAGAACATAAAAATTGTGCTTTGAGGAACATTGAACTTAAAACATTCAATTAAAGCTATAAATAGTTATTTAAGAGAAGTGATAGAACCATGAGACAAGGATCTATACCATTCCAAAGCTCTTTCAGAAAGAGAATTAGATAAATATCTCAACACAATGTAAGGGTAAGGGATAAGAAGCATGCCATCATTCCTAAACATAACTACATGGTTCATAGGGTCCTGTATTTTGTCATTTTACTTTGTAAAAGATGGAAATGAAACTTCCTTATGTAGAACTAGCAAGGAAATAGCATAGCTTATAGGATGACTTTGGACCTGATCTAAGGAAATCGGAGAATTTTCTTACATAACAAATGCCTTAGATACTTTATCTTAAATGATTTGGAGATGAAGCATAACATCATTAAACAATCATAACATCCACAGATCTATTCTAAGAAGTTGAGGGTAGGTTGAGTTGCAATGGTAGGTAATTTATATCAAAGGGGGACATATGTATGAAATGGGTTTAAATGTAGTAGGAGCAAGTATGCCTAATGAAACAAAATTATTTAAGTATAGAAAAAAAGATGATGCACTAGTATATTGGAAAATACTAAATAGTGGTGGAGTAGTAGAAATAGGGAGTGAAATGGATTGAAAAAGATGTATGATAGGTTAGGGTTAAGGAATAGAGTATGTGGATCTAAAAAATCGATTGGAGAATTGGAAAAGGAAATGATGGTTTCTAACATTATTAGAAGGAAAAAATGATAGGATGGAGGAAGAAATATCACAGGAAGACTAAGTGGTCCTATGCTAGGAGGAACAAATTCAAGTGAATAACTATGAGCAGTTGTGATGCTAATATTGTGAATATGATGTGACACATGGTTAGTTTTATTAAGATCTTCAACTAATTGTTCATCATATTCATCTATTAGATGTATGTCCAATTCAAAGTTTGTGCTTTCCCTTTTTCCTCTAATAGTATTGTGAGGACCAAGAGGTTGGTTCAAGATGGTCTTTATCCTAGCCTCTTCAATCTACAATTGTCTCTTTTCCTATATCTTCTCTTGCTCCATGATGAATTCTACAATCTTCTTGGCTTCCCTATGATCTACTTCAATTTGATGATCTAGATTAAAGAGAAAAGGAGAAAGATCATTGGTTTTCTCATATTTAACCATGGGCTTAAATATGTCTAGTGTGAGCAAGTAGCCTAGCTCTCATTTCACATAGGCTATCTTCTAGTCACTTAAGGCTTAATCCTTTTAAGAATCCCTAATTTCTCCTTAGATTAATGAGCCTCTAAAGTTTAAAGAGACTTGAATGAGAAGATGATGTCATAATTGCAAATATATTGTAGGAGTAACTATGACATCACAAGGCTATTACTAGAGCTTCAATTTTCCCTATAGTCAAGTTTGAACTCAAAATAGAAAGTGAGAATATCTATTCATGACAAATGTAAAATTCATAGGAGAAAAGGCATGACATTAGTATTTTAACATGGTACATTTTTTAGACTTAGAAAAAGTATCGTAAAGAGAAAATCTTAGAAATAATGTTAATTTCTTAGACGTGCCCTCTCTAGCACCAAAAGGATGTTATGGTAAGAATTGTCATAAATTCAAGATTTGACACAGCCCAACATGAAATTAAGCTAAGCATTCCATGGCCACCAAGTGGTAGTATTTTTTCCAAACACAAGCGAATAATAAAAGACAAAGTATGCATGGAATAGTTGATTAAAATAAAAGACGATATAATAAGAAAGAAATGTATGCACAATACAATGTAGAAAGGAAAATATTATGTAGAATTAGATCTATGAAATATAGATCATACGTGATTGAAAGAGATAAAAACATGGAACAAATCAAAAGGTAAATCTTTTAAAAATTATGTTCTTGGAAGTAGAAATATAAAAAGTGGAATTTGCAAGGAAAGTAACTTGGGAGAAGGTAATAGTAATTCTATGACATGAAATTAGGAATTAGGGATGACTAATGAGGAGTTTTGTTACCCCATTCTCTCTCTTTGATGTGTGTGCTTGATGAAGATTTGATAAAACTACCATAGGTTAGGAACTAGTGATATGTGATAACAAAGGATTGAATCAAATCTATATGTTAATCTAGATTTAGTGAGGCTCTTAATGTGTTAAGAGGACAACACAAATGAGATACAGTGTGTCAGTGGAAAAGAGGAAAACTGGATAAACTCTAAGGAGCTAAGAATAACATAGAGTTTTCTAATAGTTGGTAGAAAAGTATCTATTTTGTAAAGATGCTAAGTTTTGGAAAAATTTTCCAAATTGCCAATGTCACAACTACTAACTAACCAACCAATCTCTTTTTATTGAGGGATATCCTCCTATTTATAGGTCATTAATGCCTCATAGATTATGAAGACATCATGCTTTAGGATCCGCAAAATCTTTTAGAAAATTCTAGATTGAAGAAATAATGTGCATAGATGAAATAGAATTCAAATCTATAATTGATGTAGAAAATGATGTTGGACATCAAAAGTAAGATTGATACTAGATTTTGTGCAAAATTGTTAAAAATGCTAGAGTTAGAATCAATGTGGGAGACAAAACCAAACGTAAAAATTAAAGATTGAAGGCAAACATCAATGATCTCACAAATGATGTAAGAATTCATTTTTATGAATGCTAAAGAAGAAAATTAGAAAAACTGTTGTTGATAATGCAAGACGTTGAATCTAGACTATTGAAGATGGCTTGAGCTACAAAAATGTCATAGAATATATTGGGAACTCTAACTCATGCAAAAAAGACCAAAGTGGATACAACACTATGGTCCTTAGTAACAGTAGTAAAGAAATCAAGGCTTTGGAAAACCTAAATTACTTGATTATGTTAATGCCTTGATCACAAATTCAAACTCTTTTGATTTAAAAAATTTAGCCTTTCACAATCAGTATTTGTTCCATATTAGCTCTTTGATTGTTAGAAGAGGCTTTTGAGTCAAAAAAAAATACTTGCATTTCCATTACTATATTTATTATTTTATGACATAATTATGAAGAATTTGTATGTCTAGGCTAAAATGTTTGAAGATTATTTGATCTTGACCATAGTGCAAATTAAGGGTTCATAGAGTAATGAAACCACTATGAGAGTAGCTTTCCTAGGCTCTTGGAATAAAAAGTAACTTCAACTATTTTGCAGTTACTAAATATTGGTCTAAATATTGTTATTACTTATTTTTTGATTCTTGAAAGATTATTTTAATTGAAATCTTGTTGAAAGTAAGAACTATATTATTTCATTTCACTCTTATGAAAGGAGGTGATTTTCATAACCTGATTAATTCCTCCCACTTTACTAAGGTATTTGTTTTATGTTTGTTGTTTACCAATTACTTGTTACTTAACATTTACAAAAATTTATTAATATGGAAGGATGAAGACATGAATAGCTCTAATGAAAATGGATCCACTAGAGGATCATTGAATGAAAGAAACACAAATCTAGTAATCTTCAACAAGCTTCCATTAGTTAAAGGTATTCTTTCTTTATTCATAAATTAGTCACTATTCCTTATTCAATAGTGAGTCTCTTACCTACACTTTTTTGTTCTTAATAAAAAGACATAAGGGAAAAGAAAAATAGTCTTCATCTTGTCAATTGAGACCTTAAGTACCTAATCTACTAAAGATCAATCTAATTGATAATATAGTAAGTTGGATACCATCTAACCTTAACATTGATCATTTATTTCTCTTACTTTTGAAAATTAATTTGTGAATGGAAGATATTTGTTCTAATATAAAGTTAATGACTTCTATCAAGAAACATTCTCCACTGGATTAGAGATGTGCAAAATAGGTTCAATTTATGAAAAGTGAAGGGGTATAGATGATGATGAAGTGGATTAGTTTTCTAGGCCTTCTTCCTTACCATTTGGAAATACCTTTTAGATCCTTGCTAATATTCCCCCTCATCAATCATAGTCTCCAACTACTACACCCTCTAATTATTATAATATTTGTACTTATTTGATTCAAGTCTTGGATAGGATGTAGGCAATCTAAGAAGATTGGAAGGCTTTTTTTTCCATCTTGATTCTATCATTATAGGATATCTCAATCTTTCATGGAGGGATCATTTTTACACCTAGAAATATTACTATCATAAACACATCATTAATGATTTTTAATAAACTTGGATGTGGAAGTTTTCTTCACTTCATCCACCACGTACAAATGCTCCATGTTAGAGTTTGGTTTTATGTCTCTTGGATAACTATAATTATATAAGAATAATTTAGGTTATGAAAAAACTTAACATATGGTTCATTAATTAAACACAATCATCCTTATATACCTTTCGTAATTATATTATTCATATTTTGCAATCACTCTTGGTATCTAACAAACTTATTATGACTTACTCCTTTGTAACATCTTCTTCTTATCCTTTTATTTATTTATATTTTTTATTGGCTACATTATTACAATTCCTACCTTTGTTTGTTACTCATCATAGGTCTTTTGGGGATTTTCTTGGTTGATTAGTCTTAAGTGGGCTATGCCTTCTTGTACAGCTTCAGCGATTCATAGCTTGGCCTAGTATTGACTACTACTTCAATCGTAGCCTATCCCTCTTCATAGTCATTTTATTTACTCCATCGTAACCTTCTAAATGATCTTCTCTTCCAAACCTAGATTAGATTACAAATGATTCACCTTGGATCTACTATTTCCATTTAAGAAATTAGATTCGTCTTCACTTCTTTCATTTAAGTTACTTCTCTAACCTTTTGATTCTTGGATTATCATTATGAATTCTATTAATCATAATGAGTACTACATTTCATTATTTTTCTTAATATTGATTACTTGCTTGATTTTGGACGTGTACCTTCAATTCCTTATGGTTCTGATTCTTATTATCCTTTGTACGATGCTACATTTGGTGACATCTCTTATGATTCATCATTGCTTACACATACTATCTTATTAATTATTTTAATGTTCCTCACCACATCTCTTCACTTCATACTTCTTAGTGGTTGATTGATAGCTGCTTATGTTCCATGGATAGGGTCATAATGGGTTGCATGATAAGTCACATATTTTTGTTATGAATTATTTATAAATGACTATGAACAAACCTGGATAGTTGGAAAACTAATGAATGTACATTGTGTTATGATCATATTCAAACACTCCTCTTCAAGCATTAATTTCATAACTTTTTTTGTTATTTCTTATAAAGTTGATGTGTATAAATGGTATTTAAAACTTTTAGCATACTTCATGGTGGCTAATCAAAAAAATTATATATTTATAAGAATTGTTGAAATCACCTCTCCCCCTTCACTCATGATTTCATAGAAACAAAAAATAGTGTGGCACATATTAGACACAAGGAACGTATCTCAAAAGAGAATATTTATCAAGGAGTGTCAATTTGGGGAATGGATAGTGTGGACTCCATTTCAATTTCATGTGGAACTTCAAGAATAGGAATGGGAAAAAGAATAAAAATAAGTGATGTTCAAAAGTAGAGGAAGGAGGAAATTTTTCTTTAGTACATCTTGTAATGATTCTAAGTATAGTATTTTTTTATTATTGCAACTTCATGAATATTTTAAGTACTTTCATTTCCCTTCATAGGTCTTCTAATTTTGCTTATCAAGCATTGATTTCTTCTTCTTTAGAGATGAGCTATTGTTTATATTCTTCTACTAATGAGTTTGTAGCAAACATTGTCTCCTTGGCTTTCTAGATGTTAGCCTATAGTGTTTGATGCTTTATCACTAGTTTTTGATTAGTATTACAAGGATCTTTAACTTCTTGTTCTAGCTGTTAAGCCTTATCCTTAAGTTCTTCCTTCTATCGTAAGTATTGCTCCTCAATCTTTGTAATTTTCTCTTCCTTTTCTTTTATAGATAGAGCTACCTAATTAGGTCCTTGATCTATTAGTTGTAGTTTATGCCTAATATATGCTTTATATTTTTCCACTATATGTGTAAATTTCTAAAAATCTAATATCCTTTTATCATATTTTCTAATATGAAGTTGCAAGACAATTTCCCATTCTTTTTTCTCCTTCTCAATCAATGATAATTTCTTAATTACATCCAAAATATCATCCTATTTTTTGCCCTCTACCTGCTTAAATGTTGCATAATGGATTATTGATTCAATATAGAGATATATTCTAGCTCTTATGAGCTCATGATCATTCAATATATTCTACTACCTCATTTCTAACCAATACTATACTTCTCTTTTAATTATTGCATCTGCATCCTTCCTCTAGTCTTCAACCAATTCTTCCCAAAATTTCTTATTGTTGTTCCACTCAGAAGAATATGGATTTCTTATGTAGGACATATAATTTTTGGATCCTAATTATTTATAGATACTGGTAGACATTAAGTCAACACAAGCACTTAGACTATGTAATGCTTTAGTCATGTTTATTAATTATGATGACTAGCTAAACCAACAACATCTGAGGCTAGAAAGCCTATATATGAGTTAACATCTAAAATATTAGAATAATTGGTAGGAGAGATAGAAAGAAACTCATCACCTATGAACTTCTCCTTACTTGATGTAGAATTCTATACAGTTGATAGGATCTTCAACTTCTTCAAAGCATCATCTTCTTCAGAAGTAAGTGTCAGGGTACATCTCAATGATCTTTGGGATGATACCCTAACCTTGGTTGATTCCTGACTAGTTTGTTCCTTCAAGGTTATGATTAATATGTCTTTAAATATTATTTGATTCTTGTTATTCAAATTCTTAACCTCTCTTTCTCCTATACGAACAAGGATTACTACACATGCTAGTAACTGAGCAGGAACCCCCTTGGAAAATCTTTGCACCAATAATGAGAGAAGCCCTCTAAAACAAAATTTACTACTTGTGCCTTCTTTCATCTTCATAAGTTCATGATAAAAATTATGTGCTACAATTCTTACCTAGATGTACTTCAAGTCCCAAGATTGAATATAGTACAGGGTCTTAATGATACCCCAATGGATTATAGTGCAATGATTAGTGCAATCCATCCATGCATTATAAATTTTACACATAGAATGTACAGGTTCTTCTAGTGGGTTTGTATTTACCTAGGGATGTGACCTACAATCTTCTAGGGGTTGCTTGGAAAGAAATGTAGGCACAAGGGCTTCATGATGAATCAAGAAAGTATCCACAAATGATAGATAAACATTTCTATCATTAGCAATAAAATAAATGACTTCTTTAGAGATTAGCATGCAAGAAAACTTACCTTAATAAAATATTTCCATTACTCTATTGGAATACATTTTCAACATCTAGTTCATTTCTTCATTAGTCATAAATTTTGAAGTAAGAAACTTAAATTATGCATAGCCATCGATGCTAACAATCATCAATTTGTCAAATACTTTTGCTTCTATTATTTATTTTAGGAAATTTAAATTGTAATTGATTACATAATTTAGCTCAAACTTTCCTTGGACAACACTTATATGCGATGTGACAAAGGCTTCCTTGCCAGTTAGAATTGCATCATAGTTAATTCTCTTTTCTAGATTCATCTTGATTCTTTATATTGATATGTAGAAAGATTGGTACAAATGGATTTCACAAAATTTGCAATGGCAATTCTTATTTGAATGCATAAAAAATCCTTATCTTAAATATGCTTGAACCCTTGCCATGAAATTGCACTTACTATTACTTAGAATTATGAATTTGCATATTTTTGGTTTTCATTTTGGTTATTTATGAAAACGTGTATTGTCAACAATGCGTTCAATGCTTATGGTGATGATCATTTGTAACACAAAAAGCTATTACAAAAATATCCCCTTTATTTATTTCTTTTTTCTACATTGCATGATCTTAAAATTTTTAACTCAAGTCTTATAATAACATAACTTATTTCTTCCATACATTATGAAGGATAGGCTTGACATCATGCAGTCTTAGGTAATATGGTTTAGAGTAATTAGCTCTTTGGGGCTTATTTTTGGGACTCTAGCTCCAATTGTAGGATCTCCTTGCTTGTCTATTATTGTTGCCTTATCTTTTTTTGTTCATGTAGCCTCTTCTAAAATCTTGTGTTATCTTTAAGTGTTCTAATATTTCATCCATCTTTGATTTCATTTGTAGAAGTATATAGATGATGTACTCCATATGATATTTGATAAGCAAATGATGTTGAGTGCTATTCTTTGGATTTCTTGATGTCATAGGAGATTCCAACATTCTTTCTAAGGCTATCTTTAGAAGCTTCATCTAATCACAAATTTCTCCATGATATTATTTTTCTCCTTTTCCTATGCTTTGTTCTTTTGCTTCTTATCCTTCTATGATACATGAATCTATGTTTTAGTTCCTTATACTCTTGCCTCTATATATAGTGTTAAATTTATTAACTATTCTATATAACTATCTCATAAAAATGTCCTTTATTTACAAGTCATTGTAATATTTTGATACATCACTTCACTTTGATTTTGGTAATTCTAGTTTTGTTTCCTCCATAACTACTTGTCATCATAACCAATTTACAACTCTACTTTGACACCATGCCAAAGTTTTATTTTATGTCTCTTCGAAAACTCTAGTTATATAAGGATTACTTAGGTTATAAGAAAACTTAACATATGGTTCAGTGATTAAATAAACTCATCATTATACATCTTTTGTAATTGTATTATTCATATTTTGTAGTCACTCTTAGTATATAGATGATGTTCTCCATATGATGTTCAAGAAGCAAATGATGTTGAGTGTTATGCTTTCTATTTGTTAATGTCATAGGAGATTCTCACATTCTTTCTAAGGCTCTCTTTAGAAGCTTCATATAGTCATGAACTTGCTCCATGATTTTATTTTTTCCCTTTTCCTATGCTTTGTTCTTCATCTTCCTTACACTTATGTGATACATGAACCTATGTTTTTGTTCCTTGTACTCTTGCCTCTATATATAGTGTTAAATTGATTAATTATTCCATGTAACTATTTCATACAACTATCTTCTATTTACAAATAATTGTAAGCTTTTGATACATCAATTCACTTTGATTTTGATAATTCTAGCTCTATTTCCTCCATAGCTATTTATCATCATAACCAATTTCAACTGCACTTTGATACCATGTTAGAGTTTGATTTTATGTCTCTTAGAAAATTTTAATTATACAAAGATTGTTTAGGTTATAATAAAGCTTAACATATGGTTCATTGATTAAAAAAACTCATCATTATACATCTTTTATAATTGTATTATTCATATTTTGTAGTCACTCTTAGTATTTGACAAACTCATTATGAATTACTTCTTTGTAACATCATCTTATTCTTCTCTTCTCTTCTCTTTGTTTGTTTCTTTCTTTGGTTACATCCTTACAATACCTACCTTTGCCTGTTATTGATGATACGTCTTTTAGCAATTTTCTTGGTTGATCAGTCTTACATGGGTTGGACCCTCTTAGATTCCTTCAATGATTTACAGCTTGGCCTGTTATGGACTACTACCTAAATTACAGCCTATCCCTCTTCGTAGTAATTTTCTTTATTCCATCATAACCTTTTGGATTATATTCTCTTCCTCTTTAGGAACCTTGACAAGCTTACAAATGGTTTACCTTGGATCTTCTCTTCCTATTTAGAAAATTAGATTCTTATTCACTTCTTTTGTGACTCCATTATCAACCTATATAATTTCATCTAATGTTTTATTAATGAACAATCTGTTGATGTACAATGACTTCAATAAATTTTGAAGGTTTTAGGTTACTTGATTCATAAATTTGATCTTCGTTGATTTATGTATGTCATTCCTACTAGTTTTCTTATTCCCTTATTATTATTATTATTATTATTATTTGTAAAAGGGTGAATCTATAGATTTATTATCACCTCTCCTTGATGACTGTTGTAGACTTTTTTGTAATGGATATTTCTATGTCTTTTTATTTTAATGAAACTTTTCATTTTTTCTTGTTATTTTAATTTTGGCCCTCAATAATCTCTCTAATCTTTAATGTTCTAATAATACTTTATGACATATTATTTTGTTTAAATACATAATTTTGTATTACTTTATTGAAGTGTAATGTATCTAAGAATGTCAAAACAAGATTTAAGTAGGAAAGGGAAAAAGAAAAGTTCTATTAATGTAGAAAAATATGCCACCAACTGAATTGTCTCAGAAATCTTCCTTTTTCTTAGGTTATCTAAAATATGATTTGACCTTGAGGTAATCAACATAACGTCCTACAGTTAGGCCTAGTACATTTAAGGCTAGAAAAGTGATCAAATCCTCTTTGTCCCACTTCTTCGATGATCCTATGTTGTCATTTCATCCTTGCTATATGCTTCTATATGACCCTTGCCTCAAAATCCCAAGAGACACCCAAGGGACAAGTTACGACCCTTGACTTATAATTTGTTACTTAATTATAAATAGTTTTACCTTTTAATTAGGGTAGTTAACACTTAACACATTTTAGACTTTTTCTTCCAATATATCATCTATTTGTCTAACCCAAGATTGGGTTAGTACATCATAAGCATGAAAAAAATAATAGATCTAGATAATCTATAGGCATAATATAATTTTAGTTTGAATATAAAAGATAATAAAATAAATAGATTTTGATTATTTTGTATATGAAAATAAATAAATATTAAAAAGCATGTATTTTAAAATAAATATGTTATCTGTCACTATGAGAGATGTCCTAGGGTGGTGGTTCTCTTGGGCTCTCCCCATGGTTCGGAGGCCATGGAACACTTTGAGGTGCCCTTGGGTGACTCTCAAGTGTTAGAAAATCCATCCTGGCTTGGAGGTACCAAGCTAGTAGTAAGACACCCTCCTGTGGTAACTCTCTCTTTAGTCCTCTTCATTCTACACTCACTGGGAGAACTACATTACCCTAATTCTACGGTGGTCATAGATAAGTAGGCAGCCAGGACTAGATGGTTTTGGTGTGATGCTAGGCCACACCTTGTACCAGATCGTGAGTGGTATGGGAGTGAAGCACCAACCCTTATAGATGCATCATTTCCCCTTCCACCAATGCTGTCTACAGAGTTTCTTGTGTGCTTGTTTTCTTGGTCCTTGTTTGAAGATGATTATTCTCCATGAGGTGCATTTCCATATATATATTAAGAAGTTGTGTTGCTGCTTACACTCACTCTTGAGTTGCTTTCTTGCTTGAGGTGTATTCCCCAATTCTTCTACCCTAGATCCATTAGATCTTAGTGAATTCCTTGGGGTGCTGGATAACATTGGAACAACATTGTTATAGATGGCATCAGAGTGTTTTGAAATCATCTTATGATATACATGTGTTCTTTGGTTGTGTACTCCATTGAGGTTGTTCTATTAATGGTCCCTTTAGATTGATACCTAGGTGATCTAGGATCATATCCTTATGTATTCTTCAAAGAGTTGCCTTATGGTAATATTTTTACACTCTTCATGAGGGGATTGATGTTACATTGTGAGAAACTAATGTATGTTGTTCTGCTTGAGGATGTATACGATTGCATTGTGGTACTATCCTCCACTTGTTTACTTGTGGTTAGACGAATTGTGATGTATTTGATATGGTAGAGAAGAGTTATATTGGCAACTCAAGAATTTTGTTGCTCAAGGAGTTGTCATCTTTGATCTCCAGTGATTCATCTGGGATGAATTGGACCTAGTCTTCACTTCGGTTTCCACCTAGATGACATGTATCAAGATGGCATTGATTGAATTATGTAGGATAGGATATCCTTGCACTCCCACTCACCCTAGATATAGTGAGTATGGGAAATACAAATTGAGACAAGTTGGTTCCCAAGTACCTCAAGATGGAGGGCCTTCAAACATGTGCTTTTGGTGAGCCTTGTTCTAGGTGGATTAGGACCGTTGTCGGTAGACTTTGTATGTTCATTCTTGCAATTGTATATTTGTCTATTTGTGTATGCATGTCTTCTTGGTTGCACTTTCAAATTCTGCATGTGTTTTACCTTCATTATGTTTATTTTTCATAATACAAGGCTTTGTGTTCTATGCATTATGATGACTTATTGTTGGGATTGTTGAGGATGCATTTTGATGCCATTTGTGCCATCCCAAAGCTACATGTTTGTTGTCTTGTTTTGACAACCTCTTGTGTGTGAAGCATGATTGCCCTTGTTGTTGATCTTTCATGAGTTTTACTCCCTTGTTTGAGCTAGTTGTGTTGCCCTTGGATTTGTGGCATCACTCTTTTGACTAGTGACATTTCTTGGTCACTTTGATTTGAAGACTACTAGTGTGGGTCATCCTATTGTTGGTTCTTGTGAGACCACACCTCTATTGAGGAGAGTCTTTCTTGTGGATGCATCCTCCTTAATGTTGCTTGTCGTATTAAGCATTGGTTTTATGGAGTCCTATTGTTGGTTAAACCTTGGTCTTCCATCTCATTTTTGAGTGGAGATAATAAATCTCTACTGCCCATGCCTCTTATGAATGTGTTGAGATTTTGATCCTATTTGGAACTAGTGTTAGTGGTTGGGAATGGTTGTTGTATATGAATCTTGGAATTCTAAGAGGGTGCTAGGTCTCTCTAGGTGTGCCTCATGATAAAACCATTTTTTAAGTATATCTAATTGATCCATCAATGTTTTGCATGATCGATCTCTATGTGTGTTGCTGAGGTCTTGCTCTTTATGATGTTTCCAGAGTGGAATTACTCTATTATATGATCATGCTTGATGGTTGTATATGAGGTTGATGTGCTAACAATGTTCCTGCTAACCTATTTATTTCTAAGCCTTTTTCTCAGTGTTTGTAGGTAGTATAGGTAAGAATATGTAGCCAGTGGTGACCTTAGTTGATTCTGTGAGCACTATGTCTATGGGAAAGATACATGCTCTTGAGACCTTCATGAACTGATTATTTGGTATTAGAATCCCAACATTGGGCTATGGATTTATTAGTACCTTGGCTATGATGAATCAATAGGTACATCATGATTTTTTTGCCTCTCTATGTTGGGTGAGCACTAACAGAGGATGGTGATCTTTCCTAGACCCTATAGATATTGGGCTAGTAGATGGCATGAAATGGTATCCTTGGCCATGTTGGATACTGATGGCCCAGGAGTGGCCAATGCCTTGAGGTCCCACTATGGTAGGTGGTGGATACTCAGTTGGCGTGTTTCATTATTTGATCATTGCGCTCATATCCAAAATTATTTTCATTCGATGGTGGTTATTTAGTGAGATCAGTGTAACAATTGATCATATATATTTTGAGACAGTGGTGCAGTGGATGTAGTGTGATAGATGATCATGTATGTTCCATGACAGAGATAGGTTTTTCTCAAACAACATGGTTCTTTCTTGGTATGCTCCTAATGGCCTAAACCTTTCAGCTTAGGATGGGCTTGGGTAGTTCATCCTATAGACTTTTAGGCCTAGGTAGCATTCCCAAATACCTTGTATGTTCCCATTAAATGTATTCCTATCCTTGGGTTATTGAAATGTGTCCTTGTGATATTCTTGGTTTGATAGTTTATGCACATGAAAGTGCTAAATGTATTACCCTATGTGACTCAGTTGTCTCTTCGTTGAAGGCCTATGCCACACACTCTGACAAGGCCAACACCATAAAATTTTAGGACCCTGATGCTTCAGCAAAGTCTTGGAATTTGGGCAAGGATTCCCACAAGTGCATCATCATGATGAGCCATTAGAATAGTGTAGGCACTAATGATAGACTGTACAGTCCAGCAAGTTTTCTATCTCCTAGGCTAATAGGCATACTGGAATCTCTTGCTTGCCCAGCTAGACAATTAACCTGACTAATAGTCTATCCAAAAACTATGCTAGGAGTTGCTGAAAGTGTTTAGGATGAACTAAACAATTTAGAAATATTTCTAGCAGAGAAATATGCTATGCAACGCTGTGTAGCATAGCAAGCCTTGAAGAAACCAATCAAGCATCCAAGATGCAAGTAAATAGCAAGTCAACCTTCCAAAGCATTTACCCATGTTGCAACCATCAAGCAAGCTTGCTCTGCCAATGCATTGGGACATAATAAACATCCTATGAAAAAATGGTTGCAAAAAAAGTTAGGATTTGGCCAACACAAGGTGCTACGCTATGTAGCATAGCATAGTGTAGCAAGGATGAAATGCACAAAGGCCCTTCCATCAAGTGGATTTAGCAGTAGGATTGCCCTTGGCAATGCTTCGACCTACAAAACTGTCTGTTCCACTTAACCCTTAGGCCTCAACCAAAATTTCCTAGTAAAACATTGCGGATTAGACAAGGTTGCATGACACATTGGCTACTACTCTGTGCTACACTACATAGCGTAGCACAGCGTAGCAAGTATGCAAAACAATAGAATGCCCCAAGGATGCAGCAAGTTCAAAGGCTTTCCATCATGGAAGACAAAGTTGTAGTCACTTTCTTGACTAGGCCTTGAATAGATGCTCTTGACTTCTAGGCAAGATTTCTTTCAAGATTAGTGGCTAAGCGATGCTATGCTACTTAGTGTAGCATAGCATAGCGAGCAGTTACTTACGCTACACTAATGCATTGGATAATGTAAGCAATGCAACACTTGCATGGAGGCATCTAAAACGTTTTGGCAATGATCATTTTCACCCTGGCACCTCTTTGATGGATAAAATCAGCAAGTTTGCTTCATTTTGCATATCCGTAGCCAATTCCAAAATTGTCCCTACGCTTGACCCTACTCACAAAAGTAGGGAAGATGTAGTCCTAGAGCATAGGGTCCATTTTACTTTCATTGTTGGCATGCTTTGTGGATTTTGGCACATGCAGTTTTAGTAGTATGATCATAGCATAACAAGGATCACATCCAGCATCACACATTTACATAGCACAGCCATGTTTGTGCCTTATGAGACCTAGGACATGTGGCATCTAGACCATGTTTTTCTCCTGCTCCTAGCCCTATAAATACCCTAGCGAACAATGCTCAAAGGGTTGTTTTTTTGCATGATTGGCTTTTAAGTTGGCTTTTGGAGAGCATAGTTGGCATCTTTTAACATTCTAGTTGGCTTTGAGCTTTTTAGTTGGCTTTAGACATTTATTTTTATGGGTTTATCATTTTGGCATCTTGGCGAGTAGATCGGCAAGCAAAAGAATCTTGAACAACAGCTTACCGACTATAGTTCAGGAACCTGTGACCATACTGCTCTGTGTAAGTTGTGCCTATCTAGTGTTGCATCTTTAGTTGTACATCTTCCAACAAAGCAAAGATTAGATCCTCCATCTTGGGGTGGTGCATTTCTTCACCCAAAGCTATTTCACCCTTTGTTCATTATCATTGTATTTCACATCATTTTTCATTGTTTTACATTGGCTAATTATCACTTCACTTGCATACCTCATTTCTAAAACCAAATGTTTACGAAAGGTTAAGTCACATTGATTAAGTCCCTATCTGATCAACTAGACCATCCCCATTTCTGTTTCTCTCCAGCATGTCCTTCGCATAGATCCAGGGTTAAATTGTATGCCTAGCAACCTCTCAGTGTTCTAGCCACTGATGTTTTCAGTCATTGCAGTTTTTGGCGCTAGAAGGATGACCTTTTGGTGCCCTTTCTACATCTTGCGAGTAATCCTACATGCTTTTTGTACCCCATCATCTACTAGCGTAGACGTGACACCCTTGCGATTGTCTATGCATCGTGTGGTGGAGACTGGTTGCAACAAAGGTTTCTTTGGAACCTAATAGGACTAAAAGCCTCCGATTGCTTGTTGATTTCTATGTCTCTCGCTTGTGTTCTCCTTGTAATCACACAAAATGATCCCCGCAACTACTGTCATTCCCAAAAAATGAGGCCCCTTTCTCAGCTCAAAATACCATAGGTGCTGAGCGACTACCTAGCCCAGTGCTGGCACCACAGTAGTCTCTTAGGATTCGACACCTCTCACCTGAGTGCTTGACACAAGACGGAGAGAGCTATGACTTCATCTGTGTAAAGATCCAAGAAAATATACCCTTGGATTTCCAAGAACTCGAAGATAAACATAACTTCGAGTT
Source organism: Gnetum montanum (assembly GCA_015680685.1). Classification (NCBI taxonomy): domain Eukaryota; kingdom Viridiplantae; phylum Streptophyta; class Gnetopsida; order Gnetales; family Gnetaceae; genus Gnetum; species Gnetum montanum. The sequence goes on along the minus strand of MNCI01000556.1, from coordinate 188,163 downwards.
CCTTCATCAGAATGGGAGGGAATTTATTCCTACCCCTAACGTTACCATCCACTTGAGGAACACATATCAGTGGATCTTGGACTAGCTGATATGGGTCAGTAAGTCTAGGGAGCGAGATACAGTGTCCCATTATGATGAAGCATTCCAGGATGGATAGGAAGACCTAGATTCCCATTCTGAGGGTGTTGGCTAGACCTACCCTACGGTTATCCCTCCCACCACTTTCTTCTAGTCAAACCTGCTCTTTGCTTCTATCCCCTTTATGATTACCACGACTTCGCCACAACCTACCCTTTCATCATTCATGGGCAATCATCCCATACCCTCAGAATAGCAACATGCTGCCCCTTCAGTTTCATTCCCAAACACAGACTCTCATCACTTAGTCCCATCATCGTACCAAGCACTAGTCATAGCTATGTTTCCATATGTGCACACCATGCCTGCGTCATAGTTCCAGCTCCCATTCCATCATCTACACCTGTCCCACCATTAGTGATAGGCCCACCCCAACCGCATGATGGACCCCATCCACTTCTCTCCAGTGGACCACTATAGGAGTGACACCAATAGCTCCCCCCATGGGCTAGACCGCTATTCTTCCACCACAACCCCCATCAGCACATATGATAGTTGTTCATGCAACTCAGTAGTCATCTGCAACATCACCGAGTCTAGACCAAGCATTCCAACTTATCCAGATCCTCACTGAAGAGATTAAACATCTCAAAGCTGCTAGTTCCAACATGGTGTAGGTCATGTATTTTTACCATGATGATCCCATCATCCCGGCCGTCCCCATGTTGACATTACCCCCTAGGATGCCACTCCCCTAATTCACAAAATACAATGGGCAGGGCAATCCCAATGCACATTTAGTTACATTTAGATCTGAATCTCTGTTGTTACAATAGTGGTTGCACACTATTATTTGCATCTTTTCCATGTCTTTGATCGAGAAAGCTCTAGACTGATATCGTGTGCTCCCATATGTCTCCATCTCAACTTTGGAGGAGCTACTGACTCAATTCGTGACCCGTTTTAGTTATAACTTGAAACTTGAGGTCATGCTAGATCAGCTAATGAGCATCAAGCAAGACCCATTGGAATATGTGCAAAGGTTCATATAGTGGTGGAGTGCCACCTTGAATGACATCCGCGAGCCTATCATGGTGGCCCATTTTTTGGCAATCTTCAAGGGGGTAGTAAATGACTTTGTTAAGTTAAAATTGTACTACCTAGCCCCATGCTCCCTTAGTCATGCTTTCACTCAGACGAAGAGCATCCAAGATGCAACCGAAGCTAGTAAAGACCCAGCCTATGTTGCATACAAAAACATGTATATCAAAAAGGACAAGGAGAAGGAAAAGGATACAATAGCCATGGTGGCTGCTATGGCAAATGAGGCCAAACCCAAAAATAGCAACAACAAAAGGCGACCATAGTAACAACATCTAGCTTAAGCAACATAGATCAACCTTCAACATCAACACCAGAGGCACCAACCTAGGCTAAACCCAACTTTGAGCACAAGGATCACTCCATGTACACTCCTTTACCTATTAAGCCTTCAGAACTCTTGAAGCAACTATTAGGGGTTGGGTATATCCAACACACATGGATGTAGGAGGAGGCGATTAAGTGCCATAAATAGTATTACAAACTTCTTAGGGACCCCTCTTTGGCTACACCCAATGAGTTGCAAGTTCCTATGAATTTTAGGTTGGAACAGTTCTGTGATTACCATCAATTGTGTGGTCATGACATAGACTACTGCCTAGCATTGAAAGATAACATTCAATGCATGATTGATCAAGGCAATATTTTCCTAGATGAAAGTAGTCCTGTCCACCTTGAAAACCAATCCATGCACATTTACAAGGACCCCCTCAATGCCAACAATGTGGGGTATATCATCAACATGATTGGAATTGGTAGTAACCTAGAACCACCATAGCAACTGTTCATGGTGCATGTGCCTCAATGTAGCATGGCGACACCAACAACAGCAAAAAGGACACCACAACAACCATTTGTCCTTAAAGTTTCTCCTCAGAAATCCACTCTCGCAGCCTTCATGCTCAAACCCACACCGTTGCCTAAGCCAAAACCACAAGCACCATTTTTCACTAGGATGCCAAAACATTCAACTACCTCCACCACACAAAGCCAACCATCTAAAATAGCCCCACAACACCCCTCCCCCCTTGTTCAAAAAAATGGGAAGAGCATTCAACATACAAGATGGCCAAGGAATGCACCGCTTCAGGTCCTTCCAAGCTTACCCCCTTATCCTTAGTGCCCACGGTCCCCTCATTGTCAAAAATCAATAATGACACACAGAAGCAATCGCCACCACCCCATCTGAGAAAACAAAACCCTCAACCTGAAGCTCCCCCTCCTCAGGAGATCCATCTCCTAGGACGAATGGAGGAGGAAAAGGGTAATAGGCAAGATGGTGGGCAAGATTTTTTCAATGCCCTCACCCAAGTTAAATAGGCTTTGAAATAGAAAAACACAACCTTGAGCTTGTATGACTTGGTAATGACTTCTATCGTGCATCAGGAAGCCATGGTTTGCATGTTAACGCCCATATCGGTTGATGAAAACATGCTGGAGGAGGAGAAAGCAATCCATGTGCTCATGCTTTCTTCTACAACCAAAGAACCACAACCATATCAGTTGACATTCTGCAATGAGTCCATTAAGGATGACCTTGAAAAGGGTTAGGTAACAACGGCACCTATGTTCATCACGATTCAGGTTAGACAACATAGGATCCGAAGAGTACATGTTGATGATGGGGCCACTACTAATGTCATTCCTTTTCCCATAGTGGACAAATTGGGCTTGGTCGATCAAATCAATCCCATGAATACATCTTGCTTAAAATCGTTTAACGGGACACATGTGCAGGTAAAACAAACTGTGCGCATCAAGTTTGTGGTAGGGGACCAGTTTCCCACAAGGGTAGTATTCATAGTGGTAGAGGAAATGCTTGGGTTCAACCTGATCTTAGGGAGATTGTGGTTAGCCCAATTGAGGGTTGTTTCCTCTCCAATACACCAGGAGATTCACTTGCCCTATGCGGGAGGGGAAGTGATAATTCATGGTGATGAAGTGGTTCCCCAAGCTATAAACAATGTAGGAATGGAGCAAGGATCAAAGATTGAAATATCTAAAGACTGAACCCCCGTTCAAATTGAAATGCTTGAGCAAGTTGAAACCAGTTCAAATGAGGAAGCAACATGGACTGAGCTACCCTTTCAAATAGTAGACGATGACATAAAGGAGTACTATAATAAGGCCCCTCGGCCGTATGCATCACAGAGCCCATGATGGGTTAGGAAGCAGCTATGAGAATAATCATTACTTGCCTTAGCACCATTACTTCACTGCTTCCACCATAATTACCACTTGCATCAATGATACATCCACTGTTCACATTATTTACTTCACATTCATTGCTTACTCTAGCATCTTCCTCATTATTTACATTGTCCATGTTACATCCATTTTTTGCATAATACTATGGCCTGCTAAGAGCTAAAACTGACAAAGATTTCTTTTATTATTACCACCCCACGATAGCTCGGAATGGCCTTAAACTACCACTACAGACCGCTAAGGCCTAAAATAGGCAATTTTATTACTCTGATACATTTACAAAAAACAAATAAAAAAATAAAAAAAATCATCATTAAGCAACAACCTGAAATGGCCTAAAACTAGTAACGGCCTGAAATGGCCTTAAACTACTGTAATGGCTTGAAATGGCCTAAAAATAATACAACGCAGTAGCCAAAATGAAATAAATTTTTTCACATTCCATTCTTCATTCAATATCAATTAATAATGTTTACAAAATTTTTTGTAAATTCAAAGACAAGAATAAAATTCCCCGTTGCTATGCTATGGGTCTCCGCCTGCACCACCATCCATTGCCTCAGTGGGTCTTGCATTTTTGTTTGGATCCTACACAACAAAGAAAATAAAATAATCAATTAAAGCTACAAAAAAGGCTGTTATGAAATAAATTATGGTACCACAAAAGGTGACTAACCCAAGATGGACCTACATCTATTTCGTGGGGTATCCGATCCATGCTGGCCACAAGGCATTGCAAGATCTCCTCCTTGATGATGTCAACCTAGTTTCTATCCCCTAGATCAACATTTTCTGCAACTTTTTCCTTTTCTATGGCTCTCCATCTAGGTGGCCCTGGAGAAAAGGTGGTAGTTGTAGTCTCACCCGCAGGTAGGGTCATCTCCCTTTCGGGAGATTCACTAACTGTCACCTGTTGCATGAACATGTCATAAGTCCTAGAAGCACCAATAATGTCAAGGAATAGCTCATAGGTATGCAAATTAACTGAAGCATCCCAATACTATTTATAGTAGGTGGCACATTCTAGTTTATTTATGTGTTTGTGATTCTTCTATGCCTATCCCCACTCATAAACCTTCACATTATAATCCTTCCAATCTTGGTTCTTTTGGGCTAGAAGGTCCATTTGCATGCACTATTTGATTATTTCGCATGTGGCTTCATTGTTGTGCTGCACAGCTATCCAATATCTCACATAGTCGATTATGGTTATATGCCAACTTCCATTGTTAGTATCCCAGGCCAATAGGAATTCATTCCTAGATTGGAGATCCCCAACCTTAGCAGTTAAGTTGGCCTTCTCCCTCTCAAGTCTTTGCACCTGTTTCCATAGGTCTTCGTTCACATGCCTCCATTCCCACAAAGAGCGTGCCAAGTATAGTGCACATTTACTTGCCTCATCGTAAATGTGACAAGGTACTTTGGTCACCTCCTGTGGAAATTCGAGTATGGCATCGACCTCAACCGCTTATTTGGGGTCCCACTTTAGGTGAGAGGTTGCCAACTGCACATAGAAGGACATTTGTCACAGTGACATGGTGAAATTCCAACAATGTAGAAAGCCTAGCATAGATAATTTAACTTACCAAATTCCAAATCGATCTACCTCAGATCATCGATCATGTCATCGACCACCCCCTCCATAAAGGTCAATTTGTTGGGGGTCTCAGCCCACAGTTGAAGACGGATCGAAGAAGGATCAAGAGTGTTAGCAGTGGTGTCTGCTACATGATAAAATGTATTAGCCACAGTGGAGGGACTACAACAAAATTGATGAACGATGTAAATGATAGTGTAAAGCTCCTACCCAGCAAACCCTTAGGGGTGATAATGGGGGGGTCACCCATTAACACACTATCAAACAAGCGGTTAAACTCACCAGTGTCAAAGTGGAGCCCCTCTCTTTCCAGCTGACCCAATAGCCTAGTAGCATCCTCAACACTCATATGCCCCTCTGGTATTGAACCACACTTGGAAAAAGGGTCATCAGTAGGGGCCCTTTCCTAATTGGCAAGGGCCTCTTCCTCATTGGTGGGGTCCTCCTCTTCATCAGCAGGGGCCTCTTCCTCACTAGCCGAGGCCCTTTCTTCTGTGGTAGGGGCCTCTTCTTCATTAGCTAGGGCCCTTTCCTCTACAGTTGGGGCCTTCATTTTCATCGGTTTCCCCTATTCCAGGGGCTAGAACCTCTTCCTTCCCTTCCTCTTCTCCTTCCTCTACTAATAAAACATGATTATAGTAGGAAAGATACATCAAACTAGAACAGACGCTGCGCTATGCAACGCTACCTAGTGCGGCACAGTGTAGCGAGCGTTAACAAAATAGTTAAACACACTTACCAATTGGAGGCTACACTCTACAAATTTTGAGTCGTAGCTTCTTTCCCTTATCTTCATTTGTATGGGAAGGCTCTTCAGTAGGATGAGATTTCTTAGGTTGCAACCTTGTCATCACCATTTCTGCAATGATGCATTCTTCCCTTGTCACGCTACTTGTGTTAATGGGAGATGCCTCTCCCATGCTGTCCTAGGCACAAAAGGGACATGCCACTCAATCCCTTGTAGTTATTGAAAATGATTCCCGAATAGCTTCCGGGGTATCTTGGGATCATGTGTTAAGGAAAACTTAGCAAATCCATGATTTAGAAATCTAGCTACGATCTTGTTGTACCCAGATGCCATTCTCATGGACTACTAAGAATTCCACAAATCATCATAGGCAGGCTACAAAGAAGGTGTAGTTCACGTTGGAACGTGACTCAAGCTTCCCACGAAGTTTGACCATTTCAACTTGCAAGCCTTCACAAAGGTAGTTGGCCCAGTTGTAGTGAGTCCCTTCTTCCATGATGTCCCTCATCATCCAAGCCTACTCTACTCCAAGGATTTTCCCTTGGGAGAGTAGCTTGGGGAAGGCATAGGCACAAAAGATAGGGTAAATCATCTTGGCCACCCTTAGCCTGACCTTCTCGATATAGATCCCCTTTCAATCCTTAGCCATCCCTAGCCACTTTTCAATGTCCCCCTGATGGTTTGCATGTTGTTTATATTTTTTTCCTATAGGGAGACCATCAGAAGGAACATTGAAAAGATTTGCAAATAGTTGTTCATTGATTTCAAACACCACTCGTACACCGTAAACATATGTACAAAAGTGGTTGGCCTTCTCGAAGAAGGAATCAACTAGGGAAAGCATTCGACAGGTGAGACGCTTGGGTTTATAGCCAAAAACAAGTCCATGAGCCTAGCCTCCTGAAGGTTGTGGACAAGAGTGGCTGCGGCCCCATTGCAGAGCCAATGTTGTGTCTCCTCCAGTTCCCCATACTTGAAATAGAGGTTGGTTTCATTATGCCTAGAGGTGATCACAATGACCTCTTGGGATTCTATCGCCACTATAATAGTTTGCAAAACAAGAAAAAAAATTAGTAGAAAAATAAAAAGAAAAACATGATCAAAGAACATGGTCACTTGAAAAGATAACAATAGACCCACCGTTTAGTGTACCAGGTTTAAATGTTGTAGGAAATGGTGGGAGTTCCACTAGCATGTCTTCAACAGTAAACAGTCTGAGGGATGTCCACTCCCTATCCAACCAACTAGCTTCCTTACACTTCCCATAAAATAGGGAATACCAAGTTGGGTAAGTTTTAATCTCAAGCCCAAATTGCCCTATTATGTTGGCGCGCATGTGCCCAGTAGAGGAGAACTCCTGCAAGGCCATCTATGCCAACGCCAAGGCATTTGTATCATCATGAAGACCAATACTGTAAATATAAAACCTAAAAATACACAAAAAATATAGTTAACACCTCTGTCTAGTGTAACATAGATTATACAACACGTTAATACACCTTCACAGAACTCACCCACCAGCATAGTAAACAGTTCCAGGTGGGTTCTGAAAACAAGTGCCCATGTGGCGAGCAACATATAATGTGTTATATAAGTAATAGTATTTGTACTTAAGCATGTCCCAGATAAAACTTAAGCACCTCAAGCCTTTTGGATGCTAGTTGGAACCTATTGTCCCTTTGCTCCAATTGCCCCATCAGTCAGGGAACTTCAAGATGCCCCGATTTGCCCTAGGCAACAGTGTTTCAGTAATTACAGCTACCATCTTGGCTGATAAGTGTGACCTCACGATCACACTAAAATAGCAGAGGAGGAACTGTAAGAAGTCTCGTGTGCTCTCCCAGAACTAGATCGCCTACTACCCCACACGTGCATGGGGAGGAGGGACGTTGGCCACCGATTCACTTAGGCAGCATAGGACTCGTATGATCTCAAGGAAAATCAGGAAGGGCTTCAACATGACCCTACATGACAAGGCATCAGACGTTAGCATTGTATATAAGTGAGGTTTGCACATAGCGTAACATAACCATCTATTTACAAGTAGCGTAACCCCCTCTTTACATGTACCATAGCATGATTTTCCAATTGCAAATTTCTCTTTAACATAAAATAGAGTTAAGCATTATGAGCAACGTAACAAAGTGTCACTTGTAGTGTAGTGTAGCCATCAAGCCCTGCATAAGGTAATAACGCTAGCTGTGCCTTATAGTGACAATTACACAGTACATAGTGTAACAGACACACAACATGACCGTTATACTCCCACCTAAGGGTGACGATTGCGATGCGTGCAGCATAGCAAGACAAATGCATGACATGTGATGTAGAAAATGGACAAGAGCGAGTAGACATGCAACTGTATAATAATATAACCAACACACCATTGTAACAAGCATGACAACATGGTGAACTTGACACAAAAAAAAAGAAAAAAAAAGAGAGAAAACAAATCTAACAATGTAGTAGTGTTACAGGTTCAATAGTGTAGCAATGCGACAAACTACCAATATAATAGCCTAAAGGCCTTACGACATGATGGCATAGCATAACAATAACAAAAAAGTTATAGCCTTAAATAGTGCAGGTGAGAAAGAATCCATAGTGCCCCCGCCGTCCCAACCCTATCTTGCCGCACAAAATGACTTGCACTACAACATGTTAAACACACATCATGCTATCATAAAAAATTTCACAAATAACTAAGCCCTTCTAAAGGTGGTACGCTACGCTGAGCATGTGCTACAACACTCAGAATCATCCAAACCCTCACAACAAAGCAGTTACCATTTTCAACAATGGTGGTTAAGGTGATACTGCATGCAACCATAATGTAGCATTCGTATGCTACACTTGTCTACTCTCTCTCTCTCTGTGCAACCATGCTACACTTTGACTATGGGCTCTAGGCTTTGATAATGAAAATGACAAGTTTACCAGGGGGTAAACCCCTATTTATAGCGAACATGGTGAAAAACCTACCATTTTCGTATCCCAAGTAACGCGAGATGCCCCCGCAACGTAGTGCTACTATAGCAAAATCTTATTGCAGTGTAGCACTCGTTGACTGCATAGCAAGTGGGCCTACCAAATTTTGCATCGTTACGGTCCACTAAGATCTTAAACTGACGATCCCAATTTACATGAGACCTTAACCCATAGTGTAGCATTGTTATGGTCTGCCATGACCTTAAACTAGCAATTTTAGCATTCATTTCATATTTTAGATCAAATTTTGCATTGTTATGGTTTTCCACGACCTTAAACTGGCAAGTTAATGCCCCTTACATTTTTAAGCCCATTAACGATCCGCTAAGACCTTAAACTAGTAACTTGCAAACTTTGCATGGTAGTTGACAATTATTTTATGTTGTAGATATTCATTGCATGCTATTGCTATAGGAAGGTATCACTTGACTTGGTTTTTCTTTATATTATGGAAATTTTAACAAAAATGGCCATGCATGGTGATCTACATTCGCTTTTAACCTTGAAAGGTCCGCATGGCAGGCTTACAAAACACCAAAACTTAGAGAGTCAATAGACTGGAAATCATCTAGTGACAACACTGTAGCATCCCTGGAAACATCCCTAGATTAGCTCGAACATCTAGTCCAAGCCTTAGACTTAGAGGCTGGGGATGTGACCGAGGACCCTCTCATCGAAACACCTGTAACTACATCCAAGGGGGAAATAAAGACATTAAAACTTAGCTCCCTCCTAGATCCACAAATGCAAAAAGACATATCTAAGGTTCTCCAAGACATTGTCAAAGTGTTTGCGTGGTCCTATTATGACATGCCAGGCCTAGACTTGCAACTCATACAACATAACATTGTCTTAGACCCACATATCAAGGCAGTCAAAAAAAGGCTCAAAAAATCAAACCAGAAATCGCACTAGCTGTACATGATGAAATTACCAAACTATATCAAGTTGATTTCATTTGTTCAATCGATTACTCAAAATGGGTGTCGAACATCATTGTAGTTTCTAAGAAAATGGGAGGTATACGAATTTGTATAGACTTTTGAGATCTGAATAAAGCAACGATTAAAGATGACTTCCCATTACTAAGTATTGATAAATGTATTGACACTACAACTGGTCATGCTTTACTGTCCTTTATGGATGGGTTCTTAGGTTACAACCAGATCCGCATCAACCTAGAGCATTACTTAACAACTACTTTCATGGCCCCTTGGGGAACCTTTTGTTACACCATGATGCCTTTTGGACTCAAAAATGCTGTAGCAACTTATCAACGAGCCATGACATACATTTCTAGTGACTACCTCTTGGAAAGACTAAATGATTACATGGATGACATAGCAATCAAGTCTAAGGAAGCTATTGATCATCCCAACAATCTAGATGTAGTCCTCAAGCGTTTTCACAAGAATGACTTGCGTCTCAACCCAAGGAAATGTGTTTTTGGTGTTAAAACTTGATGCATGCTAGGGTTTGTAGTATCGGAAGTTGAAATACAAGTGGACTGTGACAAAGTTAAGGCCATTGTTAACCTAGCACCCCCTACCAATCTTAAAGAATTGCGCAAGTTGCAAGGTAGAATATAGTTTATCAGAAGATTTATAGCAAGGTTGATCAACAAGTTACACCCCATGCAACACTTGCTGAAGAAGGGGGTCAACTTTGAATGGACAAAACGATGTCAACAAGCCTTCGATGACCTAAAGAAAGAGCTTTTGCACCTCCCAACTATTTACCCACCACAAAGGGATAAGCCTTTCTACATCTACCTTGCCACCTTGGACACATCTATTGTAACATTGTTGTGTCAGAAGAAAGATGATGGTTCTGAAATCCTGATTTATTACTTAATCCATGCACTAATAGCTTATGAGGCCCAATATAATGAAGTAGAAAGAAATTTCCTTGACTTAGTGTTTGCACTAAAAAAATGGAGATGCTACCCCTTTCGCAACAAGGTTAACATCATATGTAAGAGCAACATACTTCGGGCCATCATAAAAAATTTATACGAGAGCAATAGGATAGCCCGATGAAAAGCTATAATGACAGAATTCGATTTGCATTATGTTGCCCAATCATCAACAAAGGGACAAGTGATAGCCACACAGCTCACAAACACACCTGTCGATGATTAGGTAATGATAGAGCTGGAATTCCCTAACGAACATGTCAATAGCATCAATCTTGTGCCATTACACTTCGAAGCCACTTTGCATTTCGACAACACCTCAACTATGTGAGGTGGTAGTGCTACTACCGTCATTACATTCCCCTCTAGGTACATTCACCCTTTTTCTTACCATTTTACATTCCTTTGTACAAACAATGTAGCTGAGTACGAAGGACTCCTTAGGGGGATCTTAGTAGCTCGGGAACTAGAGATCCAACATTTGGCAGTCCAAGGAAATTCCTAACTCATTGTCAACTAGATTACCAAAGTCTATGCCTATAAAGCTTTACACTTACAACCCTATTGTGACTTGGCCAAGAGTTTACTGAAATAGTTTACAACGATAGACATCCAACACATGCCTCGCAACGAGAACACCATAGTGGATGCCTTAGCCACATTAGCATTGAATGTGCCATTGCACCTATTTGCAACTTTTCTCGCTTCAATAATAGAATGCACTGATCCTATCATCTAAGTGGCACACATTGCAGTTGTCAATACTAACGATATCCAAGAGTGTTACGCTAATGTTAATGCCTATCTTCAACATGGTGACACCCACATGGCTTGACATCTGCTCAAAAGGATGCAGTTCGAAAGGAAGCCTGATAGTATGTCCTTATAGGAGACAACATCCTATGTAAACGCTCCTTTGATGAAATATTGCTAACTTGCATTGGTGGGGAGGAAGCGAGAAAAATTGTTAACAAAATCCATGATGGACTATGTGGAGGACACATAGCCCCTAGAGCTATCGCAATGAAGATCAGACACCTAGGGTACTACTGGCCTTACATTGAACGAGATTGCCTTGCCAAAGTTAGGACATGTAATACATGCCAACGTCATGCAAATCTTATGCATGTCTCACCTACTGAGTTGCACCCCACACAGATTACGTGGCCATTTCAATGTTTGGAACTAGATATCATAGGACCCATCACACCTAACTCTTCCGCAGGACATAGCTTCATCATCACTGCCACCGAGTACTTTACAAAGTGGGTAGAGGCTATCCCCCTTAGGAAGACTACATCCCAATAGGTTTTCCACTCTATCCTAGACAACATAGTAATAAGGTTTAGTTTTCCCATGACTATTGTGATAGAAAATGGGCCATAATTTAGTAGCATGGAAACCAAAACCTTTTGCAACAACCTTGGCATCAAGCAATCCTTTTCATTGCCCAACTACCTGCAGGCAAATGGTCAGGCGAAAGAAACAAACAAGGCCATCATCAACTTTCTCAAAAATATGCTTAGCAGTAGCAAGAGGTGATGGCATGAAAAAATCCTCTATGTGCTGTGGGCTTATCATACGACGTGTAGAACAACCATGGGTAAGACTCCCTTCAGCCTTGTTTATGAATCTAAAGCAGTGTTACCTTTTGAATTGCAGGTACCATTACTTCAGATGATTCTTTCAAGTGTTGTGAATGAAGCCCAAAATAATGAGTCAAGGATCATTGACCTTGACTCCATAGAGGAGGAGCATGCCCAAACACTTGGCCGTATCAAATGGTACCAAGACAAGTAGTGGAAAAAGCATCATTCCAATCTACATCAATGGCCAATCAAGAAAGGAGACCTAATCCTCAAAGCTGTTTGTGAACATGTAAAAAATTTCTCAGCAAACTGGGAAGGTCCATTCATAGTCACGAAAGGTTATGAGAACAGAGCCTTCAAATTGGCCAATATGGATGGCAAAGAGTTTGCAAATCTCGTGAACCACTTGTACCTCAAGCCATACTACATTTGATACAAAGTAAGGTAAGAAGATAGTCCGCTTTGATTATAAACTAGCACAAATCATCTGCTATGATGTAAAACTAGCAAAGAATGTCCACTATGACATAAAACTAGCACAAATAGGCTACTATGACTATAAACTAGCACAACAAGTCCTTGGGCTATGACATAAAATTGGCACCCATAGTATGGTCGTCTATGACCTTAAACTAGCCCATCCACCATCCTCTACAATGATAAACTAGCATAGTAGTCTGTTGGGGCCTTAAACTAGCACAACGATCTACTAGGACCTTAAACTAGCACATCACGATCTGCTGGGACCTTAAACTAGTACATCTGATGGTCTACTAAGACCTTAAACTAGGTTCATTGTATAACATTCTCAGCTGGCATCCATGACCCTATAAACAAGCGAGCGTGCATAATGCCAACTTTCTAGATAACATGAGGTGGGATGTTGTAGTTATAGAATGCAGTTCACATTGCCAAGGAAACATCCTCTAGAACACATGTAACACCACTGCCCTTGGCATCTTGCTGATCCTCTAGAGATGTTTTCTGACATCTTGCTAACCTTTCAAAGCTACCACTACCACCACTAGTCATCCTGGTGGTAGCTCCTGTCGTCAGTACCTGCTGCTAGAGTCCCAACACTATTGTGACCCAACCATAGAGTTGCTACCCTCCATCCCTCGCCATCATCGAAGCCCAAAAGATGTTCAGCTATTAGGCTTCTCACCTTATAGCTGAATTGCATGATGTTTGCCTTAGGTGGGGAATCCTGAGCACTAGCATCGCCACAACTCCTAGCCTCTTCAGTGCCAACCCCTTCAGTTTGTTGTTGCCAGAACCGCTGCTGGCCTTCCTGCTTTGGATGCCGCATGCCTCAGCAACAATGCTTGCTACTTCAGTAGTGTCTATAGCAAGTAGCACTTTTCCCTCACTACATTCCATGGTTACATTTTCTTGGTTTTCTCTCTGTTGCATTTATAGGATATAGGCCAAGATGATGTTGTTTAGAGATGTTGTTTCTTGATCGTTTTGATTAGCTTGGCTACTTGGGAGTGCACATCCCATCCTCCTTCTTAGCCCTCTTTACCTCATTTCTTATACTCACCATTTTTCTTTTCACATCTCTTTTACAATTTTTCCTAATGCATATAAAGCCCTTTCACATGCCCAACCGCCAAGTCTGTAACATGCATAATGCAACTCGCTACATGGGAAGCATCTGTAGGTAGGTCAAAGCCCCACATGGATGTAACACAACTTATCTTGGGGAGGAAACACCTGTCCTACAACAACAAGGTTGTCTGCAAGTGGACATGGCTAAAAAAAAAAAAGAGGAATGCCTAAAACAAATGGCATGGCAGTTGTTTCACAATGACCATCTCTAAGCACTCTGAAAGAAAGGCTAAAAGGCTAACAAAGGAGGATGCCCATGCATGCCGGCTCCCTCACAAGCACTTTGACAAGGGACCATGATATGTTATATCTTTTCCTTTCCTAAACCTATTTCCCCAAATCCATCTTTTGCCTCTTTCACTTGACCATCCTAGCACTACCAAGCATAGCAAAGTGATGTCTGAGTGACCATTAGAGAGTAGTGTTAGCGTTTTAGTTTTCATGGTGTTTCATATTCTTTGTCGATGTCTCCTCTAGACATCAACAAAGAGGGGCCATTGAAACACCATAAAATTTTAGGACCCTGATGCTTCAGCAGAGTTTTGGAATTTGGGCAAGGATTTCCACAAGTGCAACGTCATGATGAGCCGTCAAAATGGTGTAGGCATTGATGATAGACTATACAATCTGGCAAGTTTTCTATCTCCTGGGCTAACAAGCATATGCTAGATTCTATAGCCTTCCTAGCTAGAAAATTAACCTGATTGATAGTCTATCCAAAAACTATGCTAGGAGTTGTTGAAAGTGTTTAGGATGAGCTAAATAGTTTGGCAAATTTTCTAACAGAGAAATCTACTATGCTACGCTATGCTACATAGCATAACAAGCCTTGAAGAGACCAATCAACCATCCGAGATGCAAGTCAATAACAAGTCAACCTTCCAAATCATTTGCCCGTGTTGCAATCATCAAGCAAGCTTGCTCTACCAATGCACAAGGACATGATAAACATCCTATGATAAAATGGTTGCAAAACAAGTCGGGATTCGGCCAACACAGGGTGCTACGCTATGCAACGTAGCAAGGACAAAATGCACAAAGGCCCCTCCACCAAGTGGCTCTAGCAGGAGGATTGCACTTGGCAACGATTTGGCCTCCAAAACTGGTTGTCCCACTTAACCCTCAGGCCTCAAGCAAAATTTCCTGGTAAAACATTATGGATTAGACAAGGTTGCATGACACATTGGCTGCTACGTTGTGCTACACTACATAGCATAGCACAACTTCCCAAGTATGCAAAACAACAAAATGCCCCAAGGATGCAGTAGGTTCAAAGGCTTTCCAGCATGGAAGACAAAGTTGCAGTCGCTTGTCTAACTAGGCCTTGGATAGACTCTCTCAGCTTCTAGGCAAGATTTCTTTCAAGACTGGTGGCTATCCTATGCTATGCTACATAGCATAGCACAGTGTAGCAAGTAGTCACTTATGCTATGCCAATGCACTAGATAACGTAAGTAATGCAACACTTGCATGGATGCATCTAAAATGTTTTGACAATGATCATTCTCAACCTGGCACCTCTTCGGTGAACAAAATCAGCAAGTTTGCTTCTTTTTGCATATCCCTGGCCAATCCCCAAAATTGTCCCTATGCTTGACCCTGCTTGCAAAAGTAGGGAAGACGTAGTCTTGGAGCATGGGCTTCATTTTTCTTTCATTGTTGGCATGCTTTTTGGATTTTGGCACATGTAGTTTTAGCAGTATGGTCATAGCGTAACAAGGATCACATCTAGCATCACACATTTACATAGCACAACCATGTTTGTGCCTTGTGGGGCCCAAGACACATGGCATATAGACCACATTTTTCTCTTGCTCCTGGCCTTATAAATACCCCAGCAAACAATGCTCAAAGGGTTGGCTTTTTGCATGATTGGCTTTTAAGTTGGCTTTTGGAGAGCATAGTTGGCATCTTTTAACATTTTGGTTGGCTTTGAGATTTCTAGTTGGCTTTAGACATCCCTTTTTGCAGGTTTAGCATTTTGGCATCTTGGCAAGTAGATCGGCAAGCAAAAGAATCCTGAACAACAGCTTACCAACTATAGTTCAAGAACGTATGACCATACTGCTCTATGTAAGTTGGGCCTCTCCAGTGTTTCATCTTCAGTTGTACATCTTCCAACAAAGAAAATATCAGATCCTCCATCTTGGGGCAGTGCATTTCCTCACCCAAATCTATTTCACCCTTTGTTCATTATCATCATATTTCATATCATTTTTCATTGTTTTACATTGGTTAATTATCGCTTCACTTGCATACCTCGTTTCTAAAACCAAATGTTTACGAAAGGTTAAGTTACATCAATTAAGTCCCTGTCTAATTAACTAGACTATTTAGGACACCCCATTTCCATTTCTCTCCAGCACGGCCCTTGCACGGATCTAGGGTTAAATTGTACGCCTGGCAACCTCTCGATGTTCCAGCCACCAATGTTTTCAGTTGTTACACTTGATGTATGGTGTTCTCTTGGTGCTTGTTTTTGAAGCACCTTCTCTATATGTTGTAAATGACCTTTGGGCCATGATGTGTAATTCTATTGAAAACCTCATGGAAAATTCTTTAGTTGTGATATGGTATTGTAATGAGTAGGCTAGGGCATGTCCTTGCCCAAGGGGCTCTTGAACTAGTGCCTCATTCTTGGTGATATTGGCATGTCTTGATGGTATGTCCTTTAGTGAATGCTCTTGAGATAGGAAAAGTCTTGGGAGCACTTCCTCTTGGGTTTCTGGATTGGCAGAAATTTTACCCATAGATGATCGATGGTGGTATGTAGCCCGAAATAGAAACAAATTGGTTTGATGTGCTTAATCTTGATAACGGGTGGTTCACAGTGGCCATCTAAATTGCAATGGCAAACTAAGATTCAAATTAAGGTGATGCTGCAACGTCTAGCTATGGATTAGAATTGAGTTCTAGGTATTGGTGCCTAGACTCCCTCTTCCATGGCTGGATGTGATGATGAAGAAATTTTATAGACGCTGGGATGGTGGTCCATCCTTAATTAAATGATCTTATCGTTACAGAAATTGTAACTTCTCTTGGTGGCCTTGCTTGGTGGGCTTGATTGTGCTCAAGACACTTGAGCCTATGCTCTCATGATTAGGGGCTTCTAATGATTCATGTATGTTGGCATGCTCTCGTGGCTAGTTGCTTATGATTTTTCTGAGTGCCATGATGCACTCTCATGGCTTGGGCCTTATTTATGCTTTTGTGGACTATGGTGTGATTCCATGACATGGGATTCATTGTGCCTAATAGGCTATGATGTCTTGCCAAATTTCCCTGTGTACTTTGTTTCTTATGTACATTGATGTATCACATCATCTCTCCCTAATGTATTGTCCCATGTCTCTGGTGTAATGTTAATTGATGTTGGTGTTTTCACCTCCCTAGTGGGACAGTAGAGTTGAGCATGATATTACTTGGTGATTCTCTAATTCTATGAGGGGCCATTCTCCATTCCGATGGATGCCCTCTTCAATTCATAAAATAATAAAGTAGGTGGCATTGAGACAGTTGTTTCCTAGTTGGAACCTAGAAGTAGTTGATGTTTGAGACTTGTTCCTAGTAGTTGGCCCATGTTCGTGGACTCTTGAGGTTTGTTTTCAAATACAGAATGTTGTTACCTTGGTGAAATTCATGGATCCTCCTTTGTGAGGCTGCACTGTTGATGTAGCCTAAATATATGTATCTTCCTTCTTATAAGCAAGGCATGATCTTATGTACTCTCTCTTAGCTTTTGGGGGCTATGAAGGGACTTCCTTGTTGGGGTTCTCTGGTAGGCCATCCTTATTGTAAACCCTTTGGGGATCAATCATGTATTGTGTTGAGTTGTAGTTGATGTTGGCAAAGCCCATTCTTTGTAAAATTATCTTGAGGACCTAGTCCTCCTATGGGAAAAATGTTCTTGTTGACTTGCACTTGTTTGTGCTAAATGGTAATAGGCAGTAGTGTGGCCTTGTGCACCACAATTGTTGTAAACATCTTGACTGGGATGTATGAACCAAAAACCCAGATCTCCCTGGATGAAACAGAAACCCCTCATGATAAAATTTTAAGGGATGAACTCTTTCGCTTCTCAAGTTGTTCTCAAGGTGGAATTAAATCTAGGTAAGACTTGTGAATCCATGTCTTCTCTCAGCTACTTACAGTTCGACAATATGGTTCTATTGGCTATGTGAACTACTTGGGTGTGTATTATGGGTAATGTATAGCTGGTCTGCTATACTTACTTATGGAAGAAACCTCCCAAAGAGGATCCTTCCTTCAAGTTTGAAATCTTAATGAAAGGTGTTGATTGAGAGTTGCAGTTGTTTTTGATATGGTGGGGAAATTCAAATTCTGGGAACCTTGATGTTCCTTGGAGAATTAATGATTGTGGTTGCCTTTGAAAGTGACTCTATATTCTTTCCTAGACCAAGTATTCAGAAAATGGTGCTTGTCCCATATCTTAGAGTGGGAAGGATAGCTTGTAAGTTGCAAGTGCAGTTGATCCTTTCCAATGAATGGAATATCATGGTTACAATCGATGATGTGCTTACAGTTGACATGAGACTTGTGTACGAAGGATTGTCATGGGGTTGGCTACCCAACAAATCCTCCACTTGTTCTAACATTCGAGCAGGCATTCTTGATGTTGGACAATCACAAGAGTTGTTCATGATAGTTTGGGCTTGTTGTATGATAGCCTCTTGGAGAAATTTTTCAAACAAATTTTGGATCTTCTCTTCTTTTGTGGTAATAGAATATTGTTGGATGGTAAATTGATGAATGCAATGCTAGTGTGTTTGCAGATGGCAAAGTCAAGCTCAAAAGATCTTCCCTTGTACCTTGTTCAGAAGGGAGAGAACACTCGACTCTCTTCATACTAGCTTGAATAGACATGATGGAAAAAAATGTGCATGGTACAGATGCACATGGATCCTATGCTTAGATGATTGCACTGGTGAGACACCATGGGTCTGGATGCGAGTAGTAGAACATGGAGTTCTAGCAAGCATGAGTTGCTTGCAGAGACATGGCTCTTTTGAAGCATGTTCTTTCTTTTTGATGTTCCCAAGCCCATCACCATGGGTAGTGGCCCTAGTGAGCTCTTAAAAAAATCAAGAAAAGTGATGAGTGCTGAGATACCATTCACAGAGGAACTCGGCTGAACGAAGAGCTGTCTTCTTGCATAGGTATGGGTCTATTTTAGAAGATAAGTCTCTAGACCTAAGAAGGGATAAATCTAGAGGATGCCTTAGAGATGTTGGCCCTTTGGGTTGGACTACTCCCACTTGTCACAAAGTTGGGAAGTCTTTGGGATTCCTCCAAGTGCGTTTGCATTTCATGCAAGGCATTGGATGAAAGGATGTATTAGGTGTTGGGGTTGGTACCTTCCTTCAAGCTTGGCGTCAGATGAGTTGATGGACTTCCGAACCTATACTTGAAGTGTACTCTCGAAGTTATCCTAGGCTCTGCTCCGAGGACGTCGTTGCTTTGTGCAGAGGAAGATTGTGAGAGATGTCCTACGGTGGTGGTTCTCCTAAGCTCTCCCCATGGTTTGGGAGCCATGGAACACTTTGAGGTGCCCTCGAGTGACTCTCAAGTGTTAGAAAACCCATGTCGGCTTGGCAATACCAAGCTAGCAACAGGACACCCTCCTGTGGTAACTCTCTCTTCAGTCCTCTTCATTCTACCCTCATGGGGAGAACTACATGGCCCTGATTCTACAATGGTCATAGATATGTAGGAAGCCAGGACTAGATAGTTTTGGTGCGGTGCCAGGCCACACCTTGTACCATATCGTGAGTGGTCTGGGAGTGAGGCACCACCCGTTGTAGATGCATTGTTTCCCCTTCCACCGATGTTGTCTATAGAGTTGCTTGTGTGCTTGTTTGCTTGGTCCTTGTCTGCTTGGTCCTTGTCTGGAGATGATTATTCTCCGTGAGGTGGTTTCCATGTATATTAAGAAGCTATGTTGCTACTTGCACTCACTCTTGAGTTGCTTGCTTGCTTGAGGCGTATTCCCCATGTCTTCTGCCCAGATCCATTGGATCTTCTTTTTCTTTTGCACATGATGCCATTTTGCTTTTGCTTTTGCTTGCATTTGTGTAGATGAAATACTTGCAAATGCTACTTATCAATGCTTAATTGAAGAATTTCTTTGTATCATCCATAGCAGGTATATTTTTTCTTTGTAAATTTATCAATAGAAGTTTTGTTTCTGTCTTCCTTATATGACTATACCAATGCCTTATTGTAGACAGCTGCTTCACGGTTTGATCTGCATTTAATTTCAAGAACATTTAGTAATTCTTGTAAAATATTTTCAAAAATCATATTATATATATTTCTATTATGTAATAGATTTGGAAAGTTTAACGACTCGATAAAATTTGGGTTTCGATTTCAATGAAAACAGAATCGAACGTACGGACACATAATAAAATCTCAGTTTTGATCAAAGCAGAATAGCGAACGCGTTCCGTCACAATCGAGCACGATGCGGTGTGCAATGCAGAAGTTGCAGCGGTTACCTACTCCAACCCCGGAATGGCTCCCCGAATCTTGGATCCAGAGTAAGTGAATGCTTTCTTATTCACGCTTATTTCTTCAAGCTTTGCTGTATGTGTTTGGCTGCAACTGCCTTAATATATCGCAATCTCAAGTATCATGTTTATTTTCATGTTCGATATCGACTGCGCTCTCTTGTCCACTAAAATGGAGAGGATTCTTAATAACGTTTGTGCTAAGGTTTTGTGTATCTCTGAATTCTTTAGGGTTTTAATGTTTTTAGTACTCCATCAAATCCGTTTTCTATCTCTTCCTCCTAATGTCAATGAATGATAACATAGGGCAACGATCTTTTCAGCTTCCAATAAAATTTAAAAAATGCCAATATTTTTCACGGTTTCGGTGAATGAGATCGGTTCGGAACTCTCGATTATCGGTTCGGAACTCTGAATCGAGAATCGTGAGTACTCACAGGATCGGAAAAGATAGCGAAAAACTACGATGAAAGTTGAAATTAAATCGCAACAAATCATTGAAGATGTAACCAAATTTCAGAAATATGTCGTTGTTTTCAAAATCTCTTGAATTTTTTAATTAAACTTTAGTTTAAGGGTGCAGAAACAAGCAATTAAGTAATATTATATATTTGGAAATGAAATGAAAATGCTTAATTACATCTTTGTGAGGGACAAAAAATTTTTATTACAAAGTTTTGATATTTAAGTGTACATCTTATTGGATTTTGAATCCGTTGCTGTTATATCGTGCAAAAGATTCTTGTTCTTCCATCTGCTTGTCTAGACTTTACCTTGGCGAGATGAGGACTGGGCCTGTCAGATTTTGAATCCACTGTAACTTGCTATTGGCAGTGACATGCTTATTTCTTAAGTTATAAAACCCAATATCCACCTGGACGCAACCAGGTGAAAAGATTTTCAAAATTAGACTTTCAGTAATCCATTGACTCTTGAAAATCCGTATCCCTTGAAAAAATGAACATGAAGCCTTTGAATAATAATACTTTTGTAATTGAATCCGCTGTAACTTGCTATTGATAGTGATGTGCTTATTTCTTAAGTCATAAAACCCAATATCCATCTGGACACAACCACATGAAAAGATTTTCAAAATTTTACTTTCAGTCATCCATTGACCTTTTTAAAATCTGTATCCCTTGAAAAAATGAACATGAAGCCTTTGAATAATAATACTTTTGTAATTTGCTATTACAGATCAATATATCTATTCAATTTCTTAGGTGGGTGAATCAATACTTACCAAAACCAAAACCAAAATACTAATTTGAAGAGTAGGAAAAGATATCAATCAAAGCACTATAGTGATATATGTTAGAGCAAAAGCAGCCCTTTTCAGGGTAAATTGTAGAAGCAATCATTGATATCAATGAGGAAGGATCTCAATGATGAGATTTAGACATGCCATAGGTTTAAGTTTGGAGAAACATTTCTACATGGATGTCTAGAAGAGCGGTGAGAAAAAATTAATTGTGCTCTTTTATCATTTGTCATGGAATTAGCAGTTAATTTTTTTTAAATGTTTTTTTGTTCTTAAAGAATGTTTTCTCTCTCTCTTTATAATGAATTCTTTAGTAAGAAGTGAAAACTTGTAAGGGCACTTGTAAATGAGGGCACGACTTAATCTTTTTCTTACCTCAACAAAGAAGCTTTTTTGGATTGGTTGTAAGGATGAAAATTTAAAAAAGGCATCCTCTAAATCTCTTGGCTTTTTTCTTAAGTTTTCTCTTCATTGATTTGATGTACTTTGAAAAAGTTTGTAAAAATTTATGATTTTTTTTTTAAAATTTAGATTTGTAAGCTTATTGCTCAAGATCACTTGTGAGTAACCTTTTAACTTATTATTGATAAACATTGTTGGAGGTGATAACTACTAAGCTACACTCTAGTTTTTAACAGACCTTATTACACTAGTTCATGTTCATTGATGAGTGGCAATAATAATAGAGCTAAAATCAGATTGAACTGTATTGTTGAAAATCACTATGTGCAATAAGCAACAATGTTGTTTCCCTATTGTTGGAGGTTGTGCATCAATGATCTTCAATTCTAAGTGGAAATTTTATTTTTTGAATGCATGATCTAATAAAGCTTGATGTAATTTGGCATTGAATTTGAAGTTAAGATGCTCATAATAGAAAAAAGAAGAACATAGATCTATCCTTTCTTTAAGTGTAAAGGATTGAATCTTAGATAAGAGGATTTGAGCTTTGATGAAACCATGAACTTAGGATTTGAAGATGAAATAAATTTGATATGAAAGCTTAGATTTTACTTAAATATAAATATAAAATGATGTAAATCTTATGAAATATATAAAATCTAATAGAGATTAAGCAATAATGATTAAAATATGTAAGATATATGTTATATTGATATGAATATAAACTTTAGATTATTCAATGTAGACTTCCTTGTCTAAGTAGCCATTTAGAAATGTTAATTTACATCCATGTAGTAAAGCTTAATGTCATAATATACAAGAATGGTTAGGATAAATTTGATAATTTCAAATTTTACTTTAGGAGCAAAGATCTCATCATAGTCTACATATTTCTTTTGCTTGAATCCTCTTACAACTAACCTAGCCTTATAGGTTATAAAAATTCATTTAGCATATATTACCTTCATACCTTGTGGCCTTTGAACTTTATAATAGTGTCATATTCTTTCTTCATGGCTTGTTTTCATACTACAAATTTTAAGGCTTTATGAACATTATTTGATTCATAAAAAAGGGTTAAGCAAGCAATGTGGTTGATGGCACTTGATCTTGTCAATCTTCTTTCAAATTTTTGGTTTAAAATTTAACTTCTAGGATGGTCTTTCTTCATCC
Source organism: Gnetum montanum (assembly GCA_015680685.1). Classification (NCBI taxonomy): domain Eukaryota; kingdom Viridiplantae; phylum Streptophyta; class Gnetopsida; order Gnetales; family Gnetaceae; genus Gnetum; species Gnetum montanum. The sequence goes on along the minus strand of MNCI01000556.1, from coordinate 164,962 downwards.
AAGGTTTGGGAGTATTTTCTATTATTTTGTTTTGCATTAAAATTATTAAAATAAAATTTATCTTCATCAAATATGACATCTTTAGAAATTATTCATTTTTGAAGGATCATAACATTTATAACTACTAGTTTTATTGTCATAACCAAGAAATATACATTTTCTTCTTCTATCTTTGAGTTTGTGCATAAAAATCACTTGAAGTTTTAATATAACAAATGCATCCATGAAATAACTTTTGAATTTTACCATAAATGAGGTGATATAGAGTTTTATCTTTATTGGAAGTTTTGATTATCCTATTAAGGAAGGACTACCACTTGGAGTAATGGTAAGGTACTTATTTCTTAGGTCATAAGATTTAGGTTCAAGCCTAGGCACAACCACTCAAAAGAGGTTAGGCTTCTACTCATGTGCTAACCCTCATAGGACCCTACCTTAGTGGGATGAGAATTGAGTCCCTAGGTGATGAGTCATGCTCCACATGCAGGTGGCGTAGTAGGGGCATGCCTTCTCACACTCAAACATTATGCTATGTGCCATTAGGCATTGCATTGTCCTTGTGCCATGTCCCAAAATACTCCCATCTTGTCCTTGTCCTTATCCTTGGTCACGTCAACACTGGTGTCAATGCTCAACCCATGCTCGTAGGTGTCTATGATGTAGAGCATAGAAAATTAGCATGCTAGTGGCAAGAAGCTACAACCTGATGTCTTGGAGAAGCATGTGGAAGGCACAGTGGTCGGAAGAACTACCACAACCATACATGTGCAATAGTGGGTGGGTAGCTGAGTGCATGTGGGAGGGCAGCATGTCTAGTAATGATGGCAGTCAAAGTGTGGGCTAGAGAAAAACATAAATGGAAAGCACGATAGGGAGGAAATAAAAAATAATGCAATAAAATATAAAGGAGATGGGAAAAGAGTTAGAGCAAATATGATGTTAATTGATTTTTTTAAAGCAAAGATTGAGAAAAATAAAAAAAGGAAAAGAGATTAAGAGATAGTGTGATACAAAGATAGTAGATAAATAGATGCAAATATAGATAAAAATTTTAAAAAATGGTGATAGAAAATAGGATAATATTAATACACCTGTAATGAGGATGGTGCTATACCACAAAAGTAGAACATGGCTAAATGCCATACACAAGCATGGCCAAAGTGATGTCATAGGTAACTAATAAAATAATATAATAGAAATCCCTCCCTATCCCACTCAATATGAACTTAGTTACATCCTTATCAAAATCAAGCAGATTCACTCCAACCTCAAAAATATAGTAAGTAGAAAAATAAAACAAAATAAGAATATTAAGAGATACAGGAGGAAAATAGATATAAATAATAGCAAAAATATAATAGAATGTAGCAAGGGAATAGAAAAATAGATGAATAGCTAGATAGGAAGGAAAAAGAAAAAATCCAATGATAAAAAATAGATGTAGATAAATATGAGTTTAGAGCACACATGTTACATGATGATGGACGATACTATTGTAGATAACAATGAATTTTCAACTAAAATGCCACTAGCTAGGCATAGATTGAATGCTCATTGTTGATGTAGATAAATGAATTTGCTAGTAATGTCTTGAAGATGATCATGTTTAGGTTTAGAATCAATTAATGGATAAATTTCTCATAGGGATTGGAAAAAAATGATGAATGAATGATGTAGAGAAAAAGGAAAGAGAGATGAAAACTATAGGAATTGAAGAGGTGGCACCTATGAGATGATGGACTTATTCATGCTAAAGATATGATTAGTAACATAGGAGGTTACACAATCTCCATTAAATATTTGATATGGATGTTGAGATATATATCCTATTATGGATGAAAAATTAGGCGGAAAATTAGCAACAAATAGCTTTGATGGTGAAATTGATGTGACAGTTAAGGTAGTAAGCTAGGTAATAGATGGAGGAGAAAGATAATATGGAGTTAAATTAATTGCATATGAAGCTGTAAAGATTGAGGAATAGGCTACTAAAAATGATTCTGTTATAGCAACATTGATGATGCCAAATTCATCACAAAAGAAGAATGCATATTAGTTGGCTGCTAAGTAGTGTGTGTTGTTTATTGATGAGGATGGATGTTTATAAAAGAAAATTTTTGGGTGTTGGTGATGCAACAAAGATAGATGGTTGATCACCAATAGATGAGTGAAGGAGTGTTAACTTCAAGATCAAGAATAAAAACAATCTCTTCATCTTGAGGCAGGGAAGTGACTTCTCAAAAAGTAGTTAAAGAAACTATAAGATGATGAGAATCATGATAAATGATTAAGATGGTCTTCGTTTAAGGGATAGGATTAGTAAAGTAGAGATATCATTCAAAGTTTTATCTAATGTCTAATGATTTTATGTTGATGTAGAAGTGATATTGAAAAGGAGTTGATCTACTCCCATTGAGCTGATAGTAAAAGAAACTTCATCTTCTTTGAATGTTGTTTTTGCTTAAAAAAATAATTAAATTCTACTCATTGCCTATAAAACCACTCCACTATCTTAGATATATATATATATCAATTGGCCAAGATGATTTTAACCAAGCCCAACTACTGGATGAGGTAACAAGATAACTAAAAATGGAATCAATCACCCCTCTTTTATTTCTCTACCACTTACCCAATTTAGTTTTACCCTCTTGATCAAATTTGTTCTATCTTTATTTGTTCATGGTGTTTTTTAGCCTTATTTATGCAAGAGATTTATTTCTCGAAAACGTCATGACCAAACAAAGATAGAACAAACTTGACTGATAGGGTAAAACTAAATTGGGTAAGTGGTAAAAAAAAAAGGAGGGATGAGTGATTCTATTTTTAGTTATCTTATTACCTCATCCAGTAGTCAGGCTTGGTTAAAATCATATTGGCCAATTGATATATATATATATATATATATAAGCTAGTCATTAGGAGTAGCTTAGGGCCAAACAACATCAATCATCATATGTCTCACTTTGGACTAAACCATACGTGACAAAGCTACCACTAGTCTAAGTGGGAAGACAGTGAACTGCGATCAAGGTATGATGATTTAGATGCACAACTAGTCCTATCCATAAAATTTAATTGGATCATGCATGAACGCTTATGATTTTTGTGATTGGGCATAGGGGTACCTCGCTGCTCATCATTGGCGTTGTTGTCGGGGATGATGCTAGTTATCTAGACTAGTTATATTATACATGATCATTGTAAATGCATTAACAATATATCTTTCAAAAAATATTAAGTCACACACACCATTAACCAACAATAATGTCTTTTTCACAAGGAGGTGATAATGCATTGTATAGTGAAAGTGTTCATTGGAGAACTAACAAGATATATGATGAAGAAAATTGGAGTGACCAACCTCATGCAGGGGTTTCATATGTTCATGACCACCTTGATGACACTTAAAGACTACATTCACCTAAGGAAGATAACCCTAGAGGAGATGAATTCCTAGACTAGGGGAGGCCTTAAGGCCTAGGACCTTCTCAAAACCTAGAAAAGATAAATTAAGGGACTGTGGGAACACCATAGAAGCCACGACAATCCCCCTAGTCCCTTATCTTCCTCTTCCTCTTCAATGTATAGTTCTAATGAAGATGAATGTAGGTATAGAGACCAAGCTTATCATTGGCATTGAAATAAACATAGGAATTGAAACCATAGGAAAAATCAAAGACATCAAAATGAACATAGGTAAAATCATCACAGTCAAGCAAGTAGAAATAGAAATTTTCATCATGACATGTTTAATGATGATGAATCCTTGTTGGCCACTAAGAGCTTGATGCAAATCATAGAGGTAGTTAAGATATCCCACAGGCATCATAGGGAAAGTCACCTAACAAGGCTTGATATAAATAATATCCCTAAATTTATAGGAGGCCATGACTTAGATCCATAACATCATTTATAAGCCTTCCATGATGCCTATGCCTTATATAACATTGAAAGTGTGATGAGTGGCAAGGTACCCCTATGCCCAACGATATGAATCATAGGCGTTCACGTGTGATCTGGTTGAATTCCATAGAATTTAATTACCAAGTACACTAGAGCTAAACAAAGGGTGTGTCTTGTCCATTTGTTGTCTTCCTAGTCCCACTTGTGAAGTGCAATTGTATGGTTAAGTGTGATTGAGGCATAAGATTTTTATTATTTTGTGTTTTATCAATTTTCTTGCCTAAAACAAGAATAAAAGTGAGAGTAATCAAGTGTTAAGTAAACTATGATCTAATCTATCCTAACATAAGTAATTGTTCCCACTTCTCGAACACATCCTAAACTTTGTGTAAACATTGCTGGGTTGTCAAACGCTAATTGTTTTGAGCTACCAAGTGTTATATGTATGTTCGAAAGGGGTCATGCTTGTGTATTTTAATGAGTTTCTTAATTAATCAAAATTAATTTTTGCATGAATAACATTAATGTAAACTTCATGAAATCACAATATATAGATGCATAAGAAAGAAAGTCTCAAGTGCTGCAAGAATGAATCAAAGAGCTCATCTTTATTGCCAACACAATGATGTGTTCAAGTACATCAGTGCTTAAATAAAGATCTATTCATGCTTAGACCTCCTACTGTGGGCACTTGAAAAATATTCTAACTCTCAAATGAACAAACTACAAGAGTTTTGCTACTTGTCTACCAAAGACTACTACCAATCATGTGCCCAAGGGGCTGTATTTATAGACCCAGGAATAACCTTGCAATATCAAATACATGATATCACATCTTGGGATGTGATATTGCATACTTGATATCGCGATTGCTTTGATATCAAAGCATATGAAAAACATGATTCCTCATATTCCCATGATTGAATAAAAAATCATCCTCAAGTACAGAAGGAGAGAAACAAGTTCCTTACAAAATATATTAGGAGGGATGGAATGTTTGACTTGACATGCAAAATGACATTGAGGAAACAGACAAATATAGAAGTGCCCAAGCATACAACATTACAATTGTGTACAAACTTGGATGTTCATGACAATAGGAAAGAACACCCTTGGATCTAATGAACATCCAATCCCTCTTGGCAATAGAAGAATGAAGGAGAGGAAAAAAAGATCCAGCAGTCATGAACAATCTCCCATGAGTAATATTGTTGCATCCTCCTTGGTGAGGACAGTCCCTCTTCCAGTTCATGCTCCCCACTGCAATCACAAAAAAATCAAGGATTAGTATATAAAGTGTAACATATAGTAGTTAAATACCTTGTCTTATTAGTGATTTTATCTAGCCAATTTTTGATTGTGATAGATTGGTTGCTTGATAATGTTAGTGGGAAGACTAACAAATGGGTTAAGTAAGAGAAGCAGTCTGTAAAATTTAGAAAAAGCTTAACACAAGGAATACTGGAAAGAGGGTATAGAAATTCACAACAATAAAAAAAGAAATTAACTAAAAATAATTGGGAAGATACATACAATTGGATGGCATGGATGGGGTAAATAAAAAGAGTTTTATTGTAACAATGTCTAAGGATAAAGAACTTAACCAAACTAAAAGATATGCAAGTGGGTCCTTCCCAAAGCAAGCATAGGCCTTTTATGCCCTTGCAAAACTTCAAACCAAGGAGTCTGGGCATCATGGATGATTAATGATTACGGAAAGTTAAGTACAAAAACCTAGAAGTAATTGACTAAGAAACTTAGCACATCAAACTAGAATATTGAATCAAAACATGAAATCGGCAATGAGGTGAGGCCTGAAAAGCATAGATGGATGAGAGAGAAAATGGAATGGAGTTCCTAATTATGGTCACATGAAGTTCCTTATGGACTTCATGATTAAATGACTCGATAGGATCCATCCTTAGTGTAGACCAAAACATTCAGTGACTTCGCATCAACATTCTAAGACTAGTCCATCCCCTAGGACACAAGAATGCTCCCACAAAATAACCAACATTCCAAATTGGAGAGAAAGTAGAAAGTGAGAAAGGGCCTTAGTTAGAGGAGACAAGATAAGTCCCATAGCCAGTGCTTGTAGCCCTTTTATTTGGTCTAATAGGTGTGCTTTGAATTTTCATTTTTTTTAATGGAAACCACACCATACAAAGGTCCATGCATTTTTGCATTTATTTTGTCCAAGGGGTATGATTTGAATCCTCATCCTTTTTCTTTATTTTTATTTTTTATTTTTTTGATAAGGATCATACCATGCAAGGACTTATTCAACTTCTTGTTATGGAATGACATAGAACAGTGAGAAGCTCACAAGAGCACTCCTACACATAGGAAAATAGAAAATCATGAAGAATCTCGCATCCCCTTGAAGCCACACCCTATTCAAACCTTTGATTCGTTCTCAATTATGGAAACTACACAAGTCACCAATTTATTAAGGTTGCATTAAAGAAAAAGGGACTGCACATTTCCAAAATAAGGAAAACCATAGAGTATGTGGATGGGTGGATGATATGGACTTACTGCCTGTTACATGAAAAGAAACCATGTCCCAGTTGTTAGTAGTGACATTCAAAGTTAGAAACTAGACATTAACAATCAAATTAGAAATGAAACATACCACCATTGGGTAGTACATTACCATTGTACCTGGCACCTTATCAGCAAAAAGAGTAGATAATCACACCAACATAAGAGAATATAAAAGAGAGTAAAAGAGTTTTCAAGAAATATTAAATATACTAACAATGGTGTAAAACAAAATCTTAGAAAAAATCAATAACCTGAAAAACAAAGAGATGTAAAACAAAGAATATGAAAACAAAAAGTTGTAAAATCAAAAATGTGTAAAACAAAAGAGTTAAAAGACTAAGGACCCATGTAAAGTATTAGTATGGATGGCCATCTCCCCCATGACTAAGTTGGAATGGAGATATCCAAAAGATTGAGCATGGTTTGTTATCTAGCAAGGTGTCTATTGAGTTGGTTGGCTTGGGTTCATGGAAAGGCTTTAATTATTGGGTGTTGACTAAGTGTTTCTTATTTCAGTTGTTAGGTTTATAGATAATCATGGCCCTAGATGGAAAAGTCTCATCATTAATGTAATGTCCTTCCCACAACATTTGAAATTTGGTTCATTGTGGTACATGTGCAGGATTCTAGTAGAGGGCCTTGTCTCCTAGTTGAAACTTGACTTTTCTTATTTTGAGGTCATGACGTTTCTTATTGAATGCATTATGTGTTCTATTGGATGATAGGGCCTTTAAAAAATTTTCATATAGTAAGTTGAGGTTCATTAATCATTCATTCTATGCTAAACTTAGATTCAAGTTAAGGTCACAAGCTGTAGAGAGTGTATAGAGCTTGGATTAGATGGGTAGTGTTGGTAATTTTCCGTACATGAGTTCATAGGGAGAATAGCCTGTGGGAAGCTTCCATGTGAAGCGATAGGCCCAAAGGGCATCATTTAATTTGGTGCTCTAGTTCCTTTAGTATTTGCTAACAGTGCATGTTAGAATTTTTGTAATCTCTCAATTAGTGACCTCAGCTTGACTATTGGCTTGGGGGTAATATGGTGTTGTGAGTTTGTGCTCAACCCCCAAGTGTTACATAAGTTTTCAGAAAGTGGCACCTGTAAAATGAGTTTCATTATCAAAAATCAATGCATTAGGAACACCAAACCTATTTATGATATTTTTTTGTACAAACCAAGCAGCAGTAGTAGATGTATAGTCAGTGATGATTTCTACTTTTGCACACTTAGTGCAATAATAAACTACAACTATGATATATAACTTTCCATTTGAAAAAGGTGCAATGGGACCCATGCATCAATGCCCCAAATGTCGGATGACTCAAGAGGCTAAATCCATTGTTGTGGCCCCTCTATTCAAGCTATCATTCCACCGTTCCTCTAACAACGATCATAAGCATGGACAAATTGGTGGAAATCCTTGAAGATTATTGGTCAATAATATCCCAGAATGAGGATTTTTATGGCTATGTGTCTCCTAGCATAATGGCCCCAACACTAGCCTTCATGAGCATCCTAGTAAAAAAACTATTGTTTCCTTCTGGTGTCCAACCCTTGTGCCAGTTCTTGCTTGAGCAGACAAGTGAGGATGGTGTCATACCATTTTGGTTCATCAGACATTTGTGCATTAATAGTCTATGCAATGAGAGATTCATTAGGGAACTGATCAGATAAGTGACTCTCTTTCTCCTTGTCATCCCATCTTAGCCATGATAAATGATTAGCGATCACATTTTCCATACCTTTTCGATCTACCATCGTGAGATCAAACTCTTGTAAAATCATGTGCCATCATATGAAATGGGGGCTCACCATTGGTTTATTCATTAGAAACTAGATGGAGTTATGATTTGTATGCATGAACACTTTATAGCCAAGCACATAGTGCCTAAACTTTTCTAATGCGAACACCACTACCATCAATTTCTTTTTTGTGGTGGTGTAGTTCAGTTGTGTAGTTACAATACTTTGGCTTGCATAGTGAATGTAATATGGATGTTTTTAATCATCCAACTGCCTAAGCACTATCCCCAAAGCATAATTTGATGCATCCGTCATTAGATGAAACAGTCTAGACAAATTAGATGCTTGTAGAATTGGGGTTTCAACAAGCTTTTTATTTAGTTGTTGAAATGCTAATTCACATGTAGGGGTCTAGAAAAACGATGCATCGTTTTTTGTTAATTCAACCAATGACTTGGAAATTTTGGAAAAATTCTCGATGAAGCATCAGTAGTAGCTAGTATGACCAAGGAATGATCACACATCTTTAATTGTTTCTGGTTGATGGGTTATTCCTTAGATGACTCTTATTTTTTTAAGGTCCACCTTGATTCCTACTTTTGAGATATGGTGCCCCCCACTATGAATTTCTTGTTGGAAAATGCTAAATACTAATCATTGAAATGTGGTTGGGGCATTACATAGACCAAATGGCGTCTGACGGTAAGCAAAAGTCCCCTAAGGACTTGTGAAAGTTGTCTTCGCTTGGTTCTTTGGTGCAATCCAAATTTGGTTATAGCCACTATAACCATCTAGAAAGCTATAATAGCTATGCTTAGAAATGATGTCCAACACTTGGTCAACCAAAGGCAATGGAAAATGATCTTTGAAAGTTTCCATATTGAGCAGCCAGAAGTCAATGCACACCCACCATTTGCCACCTTTCTTGGGCATGATCATGAGTGGACAGACCCACTTACTATTTGTGATGGGGTAGAGAAATCCCACCTTAAGGAGTTGTTCAATCTCCTCTTTGATAATCTGCTTTTTGGGATTCAAAGGTTGCTGCAGTTGTTGTTTCAGCTTAACAATGGGGTCAGTGTATATTTGGTGCTAGCATATTCTTGGATCTATACTAGTGAGATTGGAATATGACCAGAAAGGCTACTGATCATTTCTTCACAACCTTCATCAACATTTTCTTTTGTTTTTCAAGAATCTTGGCATTAATAATGACTAGCCTTCCATTTTTCAAGAACACATACTCCATTCTAACTAGTAGTATCTTTAATTCAAGGGGTTCTTGTTTAAAATTGTTTGGAATCTCCAACTCTCTCCAATTAACATTATCATTTACTCCTTCAAAGAGCTAATGATGAACTTTCTTGAGTTCATCTATACTTGTAACATATTCATACATTAGGCTCTTAGTAGGTTCCATGCATAATGTACTGCTATTAGAGTCAGTTGTCATCCACTGGGTACCTACTTTTTTTGTGGCTGTCGCATACAGACATTTTTGAATTTCAACTTCTAGTGCACACTACTTGCATGTAGAGATAGATGTTCACTTCACTAACCATAACTTCTACACACAATGGCACCCTGAATCACTATATGTGATACATGGAACCCTCTAGTTCTCGATCTTTCCAAATTCATTTTCTTTAGATATCTCTAAGGAAAGATCTCTAATTCCCATTTTGGCATCAATAGTGCTTAACCATGCCCTTCTCATAATAGTTGGAAAGCCCCCCTTGTAGTTCTTCATCTTGATTACTAGGAAGTTGATGGGATATGACCACCTACAAATGATGGTTACGATGTCCTCTACTAGTTCCAATGAAATAGTGATGGAATGGTCTATCAATTCCAGCTGGATGCTACTCTTCTTCAAGAGAGGAAGGTTCCACATCGTGTACATCTCATGCAAGATCAAATTAACATTGGAACCAGAGTCAAGAAGAGCTTTACAAGGCTCATTCCCAGTAATTTGAAAATATACTAGGGGACTCCCAAGATCAGCTAACTTCCTAGGTAGGTTACCAACTTGAATCCAATTAGATACAACATGGGTCAACATTACAATATGGATTCAAGAGGGATTTTTTTTTGAAGGGGACTCAGATAAAGGTGAGATAGAGGAAGGTGGAGGAGTAAGGTTACCAACCACTAATGTGTCTAAGGGCTTTGGTGGACTGCAATGTTGAAAGAAAGATCTTTTCTTTGATTGTGATTTTGACTTGCTTGGTTGGTTAACTAGTTACAGATTAACTACCCTTGTAGCATTTCTTTATTGTGGTTGGGTAGGTAATTCACCTTGCATGGATGGAGCAGGTGATAGCTATGTAGAAGACGAAGTAGTAGGTGTAGGAATAGGAGAAGCATGAGGATAGTAGGTGGAATCCCTTCTTGGATAGGGCGATTGGTACACTTTAGGAGGATAGTGGTGAGGTTGGTAAGCAACAACATGACCAAAGGAGTCCCATGGAGATGAAGGTTGTTGAACATAGTAACCATAGGGATTTGGTTGCCAGCAAGGGTATTGCTATCTTGGAGGTGCCAACATCCACGATTATGATTGTTGTCATTGTTGGTACAATTCGTAGGATTGCGGTGTAGTTCCACTTGGATAGTACTGCTATGGTTGGTGGAACTATTGAGAGTTGCCTTGTGGATAAGGAAATCTTTTGGGTGTTTGCCTTTGTGCAAGTTGTGAATGTAAGACATACATCCTAAATTCTTGCAAGTGTGACATAATTGGGTAACATTCCTTAAGATGTTCATACTGGTAGACGTCACACCCACCATCATCATCTGAGTCACTATTCGCAACCATCTCTATCATAGCCATTTTACCCTTACCCTTAGATATGGCTCATTCAACTTCCTTATGTCTCTAGTGCTTATGCTTAGCAATTTGCTCCTTGGACTCTTTAGTAATTTTTAAGACAACCTGAAACTTATTGTCCATAGAGTTTCATAATTAGTCAACCTTAGTCATGATTTCAAATTAGAATTTCTAGAGTGGCAAGGTTTTTTGGTTAACCACCTCATCTCTAGTTAACTCATCCTCACTATCACAAAATCGAACCTCCCTGTTGCGGATAGAAGGGTCCTTGTTGTATTCCTCTCCACTTTCTTGCTTTCTCAATTCTCCCTCCTCCTTGGCTACCTACTCAATTAACTTTTAGATTTGATGGATGCTTAACTCTATCAATCTCCTTTGGGCATAGATGCTAAGGGTTTTTCTTATTTCAGACCACAACCCATCTATGATATGATGAAGTTGATCAAGTTGAGAGTATCCATGGCTAGGACACCTATGCAACTAGATTAGACACTCTAGAGTATGTCTGGTATTTATTATTAAATAACTCTAACATGGTACTCCATTGGCAAATGAATTCTGGTTCTAAGGACTAGTACTAGCTTTCAACTTTCTTGATGAGTGTCCTAGGGAAAAGCTTGAGTTTTTGCCATTCATTTTCTATGTTATGTAAGACACAAGCATCATGGAAAGCTTGTAGATATGTCTGTGGATCAAAGTTGTATCCCCCCTCAAATCTTGGGATATTATTCATGTCTAGGCACTTGATCTAACTGTCTTTCACATGCATAGTTGGAATTCTAACTACCTTTGCAATGTTGAACATACTTCGAGTTGCCAATAGAGGTTCATCATCATTACTGCATTGATGATGATTTTAGCCATCCCTTCAGTCTTAGTGGCCTTCACAATCATTGTTGTCTTGTTGATCAACTTCATCATGATCATTTCGATGGTGGCTTCTATGAGAACTAGTAGATGAAGAGGAATGTTTGGAATTGGATGAAGAGGATGAAAAAGAAGGTGGACTACCACCACCACCATAGTGTCTACCATCACTTTTTAACTTATTACAACCACCATCCTTAGATACATTTCTATTGTGATGTTTCCCTGAGTCCCTACCTTGACTATCACTTTTTCCTAAACCTAATTTATGAATAGTGATCATAGGTTCAAGGTCGCATCCTCATCACCAATAACAGGGGATGGAGAATCTTCATGTTGAGAACCTTAAAAGAGAGGATCCTCATTGTCATCATGATCTAGTAGGAACAAGGGATTAGTAAAATGTTTTTCCTTCATAGCCTCATGGAGCTTCTCCTAACATTGATCTCATTTGCATCGTGTTTTAGTGGGATAGTAATTCCAAGTATCATAACCATTCACAATGTACTCCTCGTGAAGATCTATGATGTCCAACTTCTTAAGGGTTTGAAATAGCATCCCAACCATAGATTAATTAGGGGACAAGAGGATGTTTCCCTCCATATCATGCAATCGTAGCTATTCATCTTGATGTAGGATGAAGGTGAAGTCATACTCATCTAGATGAGTATATAACACTTTGCACTCCTATGAGACTGGCAGTTTGACATCTTTGCGCTTATGAGAAGAAGAAGACATTTTGCAATATGAAATAAAATGTCAATGTGATTTTATAATTTTATGTATAGCGAGAATGATATCGACCTTAATAATATTAATGGTATTCACTTAAACATAAATAGTGCATGTTTAAACACAAAAAGTCCAGTGGGCCCGCATCGCCCACCAGAAATACACGCTTTGGCTGCCTGGATCACGTGTTTCGAGGCCTTGGATGTCCATTTGTCGACACGTGCGGAGGATGCTAAGCCTGAACTGGATCCACCTCGAGCCACGCACCATCCTGACCCATAAATATCCCCCCGGAGGATGGTTGGCTGGCGATCTAGCACGGGCGGCTCCCCAAGAAAGTCAAAATCTTTCTTTGGCTGATCAAATCTGCTGCACTCCCCATGCGTGCTGTACTGTAGCAGCGCGACATCACGCATGACACCACGTGTCCGCCCTGTGGCCTTAGCCCTGAAACCCTCAACCACTTCGTCTACGACTGCCCCTGCATGATCGCCACTTGGCACGCATGCAGAATGCCCCCCCTCCCCCGCGGCATTTTACTGGTGACTCTTGATCGGTGCTATTGTTATGGCACGCCTGGAAGGCATGGAATTGCACGGTCTTTGCACAGGCGGCTACCCCCCCCAGCAACTTATCCAGCGGACCTGTAGAGCGTGGCGTGAGATTGCGGACACCATGGGGAAGACACCAACGTACAAACCTAACTGCGCTGTCTACCAGGATGATGAGGAGCTGTGGAGGATGGTCTGCCAATGCAGCTGGGCCACCCTGCTGCAGAGGCTGGTCGGGGGACCCTGACCTTCCTGACAATTCATTCTTTACTAACTGGCACGGGGATCAGACCTACTTTCAAGGCCAAGAAATTCACCTCACGGAAGCCGCCCTGGCCAACTACCTGGGGGTCCCGACTGCTGGGGAGGTCATCCTGTCGACCTCCCGCGGCCTCCATAACTCTACGACCTTCTTCGAGGGGCTTTCCTTGAGAACGCAAAGCCATCAGGTCCCTCGGACTTCCCTCTCGCGCCTCTGGGCTCATGCTGCTGCCTTGGTGGAATGCTTTTTTGTCCAGTCGGGTAATGTTTCCAAGCTCCAGGGGCTGCATTTTACTTTCCTGTGGTGCTTGAAGGAAGGCACCCAGGTTAACCTGCCACGTTTCTTCCTCGAGGCCCTCCACCTTAAACGACGCAGTCACCACTCAGGGTTAATTTTAGCTCTGTGG